>VWZE01014154.1:6663-35027 GCA_013396675.1 Eubucco bourcierii
TTTGTTTGGGGATTTTTTTGTTTTGTGGGGTTTGTTTGGTTGGTTGGTTTTGGTTTTGTTTTCTCCCTCAACCTGCTCAGACAAAGGCCTGGAAGCAGGATCAGGGCTTTAAAATAAAATCTAAAGGACTATCATTATTTATAGTCAGGTGTAGACTGTTCTAGTGGGAGGTGTCCCTGACTATGGCAGGGGGTTGGAGCTAGATGATCCTTGTGATCCCTTCCAATCTTACTATGATTCTATGATTCTATTTTCCAAGCAGCAAATGTCAGCTAATAAACAGAAACACTCTGCAGTAGTTTGCCACATTCAGTGAAGTTTTGTTCAGGGAAAAAAATAGCTCTTGCAGAGCTCTGCCAAGGAAGAATCTGCAGACAGAGGTGTGCTGCTGAGAGCTGAGCGAGATGGACATAAAAGGACAAGAGGACAGAACTAGGTAACTCAAAAACAAAAGAAAGGATAAATTTGTCTTTTGGAGAACAACAACGAGGGAAACATGGCTAAAAGCCTGCGAGAAATGGGCAAACCAACATCTCTGTGGGAAGCGTAAGCATCGAGACACATCTGAACACAGCTGTGCTCTTCTTCACTGATCCACTCCCCGATGCGACATTACCAAGAAACAGAGGCAGGGTTCATATGGTCATAAAGAAGCATTATTTGATCTAAAAGCAGTAGGGTGGCAGGATATCACACATTGCTTTACTACTGTACCTGCCACAGCCACTGCGGTGGTCAGAGCTCCTCTCATGCCCCTGTGGTTTCCTCAGGAAGAAGGCCTCCAATATTGTCTGGAAAATCAAACAAATAGTACTGTTTTCCTGATGTTTCATGTTTTGATTCTTCCTGTCTGTGTACTCACAATAGGAAAAAAGAAAAAAAATTTTAAATTGTATGAGGATATTGATCATGGACATCTGTTTCCTCTAATGCAATCTGTATTACTTATTACTCTGATCAGTCCTGTTTCATCTAGCTTAGGTAATACAATTACACCCATTTCCTTATGAACACATATACCTAACAACATTATTTTGGTATCTTTATAGCTAAGGCTCCTTCAGGATCAAAAAGAACATAAGTGCAATTAGGTTAAATAGGACCTGGAGAACTGAAACACAGCAAAAACAAGCAAAACAACCAAACAAATACAGAGAAAATGATGCAGTGAGTCCAAACCAGATCTACCTCTCTGCACCAAATCCAAAACTGTGCAAGATGCTGCTTAGTATCACCTAATATCAGCGCCCCAGCCCCTGCTTGGCCTTGAAGAAGAGAAAATGTATTCAGCTTAATTTAGGTGGATTTTTAAAAAAATCCTTCTGTTTTTCCATCAGCCCCATCAAGGAGAAAAATTTGCCTCCCACTCTCACAACAGAAAACTGGCTACCTAGTGAATTAGAAATACACCTAATTACACTGAAAAATCTATCCTATGGTAAATGTTAGCTAAGAAAAATAAAACCAAACACAATTCTGTAGGATCTTGTTTTTTACCTTGGATTAAAATTATTATTTTAAAATACACAGTTATGCTCTAGCTATAATTACAAAAGCTCGATGTATTTCTTTTTATTAACCTCTTCTTGGAACCTGCCAGCCATACAGAAACCAGTCACTGCCAGCCTTTGAATGTTTCTGTCTGTTCATTGTTGTCTTCATTAATGTGTGGGTATGTTACAATCTTGGTTGATTCTAGACTTAGAATCATAGAATCATAGAATCATAGAATGGTAAGGTTGGAAGGGACCTCAAGGATCATCTAGTTCCAACCCCCTGCCATAGGCAGGGACACCTCCCACTAGTACAGGTTACTCAAGGCCTCATCCAACCTGGCCTTGAACACCTCCAGGGAGGGAGCAGCCACAACCTCCCTGGGCAACCTGTTCCAGTGTCTCACCACCCTCACTGGAAAGAACTTCCTCCTACAATCCAGTCTAAATCTCCCCTCTGCCAGTTTAAACCCATTGCCCCTTGTCCTGTCATTGCAGGACCTTGTAAATAATCCTTCCCCAGCCTTCCTGTAGGCCCCCTTCAGATACTGGAAGGCTACTATCAGGTCCCCTCGAAGCCTTCTCTTCTCCAGGCTGAAGAGCCCCAACTCCCTCAGCCTGTCCTCATAGGAGAGCTGCTCCAGCCCTCTGATCATCTTTGTGGCCCTCCTCTGGACCCGCTCCAACACTTCCACATCCTTCCTGTGCTGAGGGCTCCAGAACTTAATCATAAGCAGCTTATTTATAGGGAAGGTCATTTGAAATAATGATTTTTATTTTCCTTCAGGAACAGAAGATTTTTCAAAGTCTACATTACTTCCAGTAATAGATGCAGTATGATCCCATATTTACAGTCTTCTAATATACTACAAGATATTTCAGAAGTCATTTGGTATTTTGAGTCCACTCCGTAAAGAATTTGCATATCTTTTAAGTATCTGAGTTTCTTCTGGCCTAAACACAAAAGAATCTCTAGAGATATAAATCTCAGAAAGTGTATAATGAATAAATGGAAAGCATTTTGCATAGTAATGCAGTCCTATTCTTATGTTTAGTCCTGTGGGTAACTATTCATTGCAAGCAGTTTTGGCACATGTTGGTAACCACAGCAAACAGAGGCATTGTCAGCTCCTGTTTTTTCCTGAGTTACTTTCATAATGTAAAACCTGAAAAGCTTTCAGTAAACTACCAAAGAACAACAATATACTTAAGTGAAAATTCATCTTCCCTTTTTTTTCCCCCCTGCTGCTTCTCTTCTATAATTACAACCTTAACACTGCAGTGCCTGCTTAAGACAACAGAAAAGAAATTATAGGTCTTGTGAAAAATACTGCTTGGGAAAAATAATTAATAGGTAACTTGGGAAGTGATGCTCTGAACATACAAGTGCCTTTAATAATAATGTGTACATATTTTGGTTACTGTCTTAGTCTTTAAGTGCTCTCAGTCTGAAGTTCTTGGTGTCAGTAGGAAGTTTCTGAGTTTATGCAAACTCTATTAAGAGCAAAATCTCTCCACATTCTTTGTGAGGTAGAGAGACTGAAAGATTAGCTGAAACTCTTCATTAAAATAACATTTCTAGGAAATGTTTGTCACTATGCAGGACCACTACTGAAAATTTAGTCTTCAAACTTCCATATAAATAAAACCAAAACATCATTTGCCCTCTTCTCAACAATCTGTTGCTAACCATAAATACATGTTTGAAGAAAATTCCTACTAGAGCCAAAGTATAATGAACCTTCCTAAAACACCTTAAAAAAAACAACTCTACAAAAGGTGAAAACTTCATTGAGCATTCGAAGCAAAAACAGGAAAACACTGAACACAGGGTGAAAACAATTTGTAAAGGTGTAAGGTGCCATCCCTTAAGAGAAGTTGTGTCACACCTACCTATTAAGGACAGATGTTTCCCTAACCTGGTATTTGAGAGTCCAAACATTTGGGGATCTTTTATCACCGCCTATCAGTTGTACAAAGTTCTTTTAAAGCCTAATCTAAATCTTACTTGCTGAAAATTAATCCTGTTATTTCTTATACTGTTCTACTATGTCATGGAGTATAATTTATCACCCTCTTTGCAAAAACTCCATAATGGCTCTAATTATACCACATATGCTTTTTGATGGTTATAATTTTAACTAAATCAGGTAATTGGAAGGTTAACTACTGACTGAAAATCATCATGGTATGACTAAAATACAGATAATGAGTCCCACTCCTAAAAATCATACTTATAAAATATGAAACCATGTTAAGAAATTATTTAGTTTAATTAAATATGCAGAAGGATAATCACAGTGAATTTACTTTATAGCTGCAGCAGTATTTGCATGTATTTACAATTTAGGTGGTTCAAAATTAGTGGGATACAGGGCAACAACTGATTCAAAATAAAATAAATACAGCTACGGGAAAAGACTGTAATAGCAATTCCTGAACTTATAACTACCCAAGAAAATGGAAGCCAGGCTTAGTTTGAATATGTAGATGACTGTTATGATTCTGAGTCAGAAAACTACTTAAGCACATTGAATGACACTGGTGTTTAATTACTTTCCTGGGCTGTGCATATTTATAAAAAAACTATTTTCCCCAGTTTCTGGATAAAAAATTCATAAAGCTTCAACACTGAGAGTTGTTGGGGAAGGTAAGGAAATAATCTGATTCTAACCGTCTGGCTTCTGGTTGACTTTCCAGCCTCAACACTTGGCACCTTAACATCCACAGCTGTGAAAGTGGCTCAGCATTCCTTCTGCAATTACAGGACTAGTGACCATGGCCACCCATTTTTGTGACCTTCATCCTCCTCGCACATCTAGGACAGGCACCAACTCCATGATGTACAACGGTACATGTGCACCTCCCAAACTGCCCAGCTAGAAAAACCTCAGGCAGTGGATCACATACCACCCTGGTAACTCCAGGACCCACCACCAGGCCAGTAGCAAGCCCAGATGAGTTTCAACAGCCCACAGGCCAGAAAATGCTCTGTGTATTGCTAAATCAGCAGTACCACCTAGGCCTGTGAAGCTGCTACCAAGTGAGATTGTGCTACAGGAGTGGTGGTGAGGTGCAGATTTTCATCCACTGGATGTGATGGTCACCCATACATCGCGTGCATGACCATGACACAAAAATCTGGTAAGTGATCTGAAAGGGTGCAGGTAGCAGTAGCTACATGGACATCAAAGTATCTTGTTTAGTAGCCCTTCATGCTGGCCCTGACAGAGAAGGAATTACTCCTCCCTGAAGCCTATGGCTGGTTGTGCACCACACCCACAGTCTCTGCAAGGGAGAGACTGCTGTGCACCATGCCTGCTGAAGAGCTGAACCCTTCATGAAAGACAGTCTTGCCTTTTTTTCCTTCAGCCTGTTTCCCGCAGATCCCCAGGGAAAAGTTAGTGTTTGGAGATTTAGGGACAGCAACTGCTTAAATCTGCTCTGGAAAGTGCTGTGCATGACACCAATCTAAATCAGGTTACAACATCCAAAGTATCCAAGATACATTTTTTACTGCGTGAAAAAGCCATTCATTTATTGTTCTCTCATTAGTGTACTGGAAAAACAAATTGATTCGACTTTTACAATTACCTTAGGGTTTTTAAGGAGGATGAACTAAAATGCATGATGACAAAGAGTGCTTTTCCATCTGAGCATTAAAAAGGAAAGGGACAATAGAGACAAAATTTGCTCAAATGCCTCACTACATAAGAGCAAGAAGTGGCTCAGCTTTTTGGGTTGATAAAAGAGAAAGCTGCAATGAGGAATTAAAGAATCTAGGTTAGACTCTACTGAAGAGCTCTGACTCCCACAGACTTACAATATACATTTTGTATAGTTCTGTCAAAATCAAGGACACATCAAAGAAAAATGCTTCAGGTTACTATTCAGACAACAAAGGCCTGGAATTGGCCTTTAGCAGGCTTGTCTTTAAATACATTATCATTATCTGTTTCTATTGTTATGACACATTAGGCAAATGCCCACAGTGGATTTTTAGTATGAGATATACTTTTAGAGGATTAACAGTTTTTTGTACAAATATAAATAATGTGTATGTACATGTATGTATGCACACATAGCTATAGCTTAATAGAGGTTGTTAAGACATTTTTTTTTTCCAAGCAGAGACTGAAAAGGAATACAAGAAGGATCCATGAGTATGAGAATGAATATATCCCAGAAACTTAGGTGCTTAGAAGTATATGTATTGCTGAGAAGGGAAAAAAAAACCAACCAAACAAACAAAAAACCAAACAAAAAAACAAACATGGAGGAATATTTTTCATCTAAATGCTTAATCTTTTTTTCCTTTGATACTAAAATGCATTGATTTCAACAGTCCAGGATAAAATGCTTTGAATCAACAACACTCAAATGTGACAACTGCATTTGGAGAAATAGTGGATGTTCTTATGTCTCAAATGCAAGGCAAATAATCAGACAAGCAAAATGCCCAGTTTCATCCTATGTCCTGCAGAACCAAAGCTCATCACTGATTTGCTGCCCAGACTGCATTCTTTCTTGGTTTGTTGACCCATCCTCTACATATATCAACATATGTTTTACGTAAAAAGTCAATATTTAGCTTTAGGGTTTGCACAAACCAATTCAAAGAGACATATCAAACACAGATATTCCAATGCATGGAGTACTTCCTGTAGAAACCCCAAATGACAGATATGGTTTCTCTTGCAGGAAAAAAAAATAGATATTTATTCTGCTTAAGTCTTGTGCAACATCTTTGATACCAACTTCATTTATGTTATGCCTGCTGACATGAGAGAAAACTTGACCTTACTGGAAAACTGAATTGTCTCCTAGCCCCAAGACACAATAGGAATATTTCCTTTCACCTCCCTGGCCATAGATTGGGCTCAGAGGTTTCTTTGTTGCAGTACAATAAAAGGTGACTCTCTACAGGTTTTTTCTGTGATTAACTTTTGACAGTATTGGCCTTGCTGGCACCATTCTTGCATTGGGAAAATGGGAAAGAGAAAATTACTCATCTCTTCATGGGCATGGTAAAAAGCTGAAGGCATGAAGGTCTTAGACAGCTATAGAAGGTAATTATGCATTGTAAATATAAAGATAAGCAGAAAATGAGGATGGGAAATGGAATTTTCTGCATGCTTCTTATGGGGGGGAATTAATTAATGCATGATATCATTTTCAAATATTAATATTGTTTATTAATATCCAATGTTCAGACCTCTCGATACCCTATCACTAATTTTAATAACAATTGGCTCTTTTCAGAGTCATGGTAACCTTATACAGATAATAATGTTTGATCTAGAAATAACTAGCAAAAATATATAACATTAATTGAACTCGATTGAACTGGAAGAGAAGGTTCCTGCAGCCAATACACTGCTTGCGGTCAATACAGCACTTGCCCACTAGATGGACTCAAGGAGCTCCTTTCTGCTTATGGCAGAAGGCAATGGTGAATTACAAGAGGCTTAAGTATTTACTCACAAAATTATCTCCTGACTGGCAAGGCTAGCTACAACTTCAGACAGTACCCAAACACTCTCAGGGAATTCTGTTACATTACTGAGACTTCTGATTCTTCCCAGGCTGCTAGGGGAAGGAGACAGACAATCTCTGACCTGGTCTTGATATCTCTGGATGATCTGTGTATCTCCAGGACTTCTCATCTTGGCAGGAGGCTTTCAGATGTAGGCTGGATGTGTTGCACTGTGCAGTCTTGGCACGATGTCATGCTGGCTATACAGGCTGATCATGTGGAGGAATTTAGAACCTGTTCCTGGTAAACTTGATGCAGGCAGTTTCCAGGTAGTGCAGGATACAATAAGGCAGTAGCAAGTACAAATACAATGTCAGAGCACGTTGTGTCATCTGTTCATCTCCTTTTATCAGTACAGCCTGAGACTAATGGGCCTTTGGACACAGAATAGCTAATCAGAATGGCAGTTAGGCAAGCTTGACCACATTAGCTATAGCCATAGGCTTACTTTACCCTTTCTAGGGCAGAACACAGGCCTTGCACAAGGCAGGCACAAGCTGAGCATGTGTACCTTGTTTATCATAGGATGCAAAACAAGTCTGGGCAAGCCAGAGTCCTCAGACTCAGTGGCTCCAAGTTTTGTCCTCTTTCCCACAGTTGCTTCTCCCCACAACAGAAGGAGGAAGAGCATAAAAACATGTATGGGCAAGCCAGGACATGTATAAGCCTATTTTGGCCTGCTTAGGCCTACCATGACAATCCATTTCTATTTTTCTCCCTCCTCTTAAACCAGAGTGCAGCCTGGTAACAGTTACAGTGGTTTATTTGCTTTCAATCTCTCTACAGGCAGAGTGAGGGCTATGTTCCTCAGGGATATTTGGAATACCCTCTCTTTCATTTCAAGAACTGTACTGGGATACTCCAATGCCTGTTATCAATACATAGTGATAAGTCTTTAATACATGGATAGACTATTTTTTCCCCTTTGCACAGTATCAGATAAATCTGGCTTTGCTTTACATTTGCTTTCACTGGAAGAAATCTTGTCACAAGGCCTTTTGTCCTTTTGTGGCAGAAACTATATCAACAGAAGAGACTGCTGACAGAAGTAAGGGTTTGCTTTCTGCCAAGGGAGTAATAGGCAAGTAGAGCTTCTCACAGCTAAATATATCTAAGGAATTTAAGGCCTGATATGACCATAAAATCACTAAACATGACCTTCTCTGTGAGAGTAACTACTACATACCAGCTGTGTATTGAGCATAATAACTTGCTTTTGATCAAAGTATAAGCCATCCTTGGTTAATTTACATCTCCTTAGAGTTATCCAGTTGTCACCTGATGATAGAGAGGGTTCTGGTACCTGCCATCTCCTCTAATAGCTTATTCTCATGGTTAATTCCTCCCAACACACATAAAATTATTTACCTCTTCTCTTTCTCCATCTCTGCAAACACCCAAGAAACTTCCCCTTATGTCTAATCTGGCACAACAACCTTTGCCTAATGGCTAATTTATGTTTCACTTATAAATGTGTGTTCCTCTTCTGCCTTTCGCTAGCAAGTTAAGGGTAGTCAGTTCCAGAGATTGGGTTCTTTTTGTTTCTTGCTGCCATACATTGCAAATAATGTCTTTGTGGTTCTTTTGTGCCTTCCTTCCATTTTTCAGCAGTATTTAAAAAGTGTGTGCTGTATGCAGAGGTGTGTGCAGTTCATACTAAAAATTGAACCACTTTAGACAGAAAGGCTATGACCAGGACAGTTGTCAGATGCTGCCACACTCTTCAGTCTCCTTACTGCCTTTGAAAATGTGAATGCACTTCATCCCCCACATGTAGCCAGCAGGGCATAGCAGGTACAGGAGGAGAGCTTAGAAACATGCTATTATGTGGCGTGGCATTGCACAGACATAAGTAAGTATTACTTATATCTGCCTACAGTTTTGGAAACCATGCCACAAAATACAGGAATGCTAATTCTTTTTTCCTTTTCATAGGCTGAGATACCCAAAATCCAAATCTTGCTATTTTCCCTAAGGAGTTCATCTGTCACACCTTACCTTTGCCTACTCAGACAGAAACTACAGGTCTGACCACAGCACCCAGAAAAGCCTATACTTAGGGAGAATATCAATGTTTTAAGCACTCATTCAAGACATGGGAGAACTAATTTTATCACTCATAAGATACATAAGGCTCAGAGAAAGGCAAGGACCTTTTCTTATCCTGCATGTTTCATTATGTTCACCATGACGGCTCTGGAACACGTAGTGAAGAGTTTAGTTCTTCTCATGCACTATCCAGAGTGCACAGTTACTTAAACATGGAGAAAAGAAAGCTTCGAGGAGACCTTATAGTAGCCTTCCAGTATCTGCAGGGGGCCTACAGGAAGGCTGGGGAGGGACTATTGACAAGGTCTTCCAATGACAGGACAAGGGGCAATGGGTTTAAACTGGCAGAGGGGAGGTTTAGATTGGGTGTTAGGAGGAAGTTCTTTCCAGTGAGGGTGGTGAGGCACTGGAACAGGTTGCCCAGGGAGGTTGTGGATGCTCCCTCCCTGGAGGTGTCCAAGGCCAGGTTGGACAAGTCCTTGAGTGAGTTGTACTAGTGGGAGGTGTCCCTGCCTATGGCAGGGGGTTGGAACTAGATGATCCTTGAGGTCCCTTCCAACCTTACCATTCTATGATTTGAAAACCTTTTTCTGTATTCAACTCTCCATAAAAAAGTGGATCTTGAAACTCTTACTACATCAGCAAGTAAATCTGATGGAAACATAGACCTAAATGCAATGATACAAAGCCATTTGCAATGAGGTAGAAAATGAACATCCAATCCTGATACTTATTAAATTCTTCTACACATGAAGTCAATCATATTATTCAATCAATATTGATTGACTCATCAAATGGTAAAAGAGCAAAGTGTATCATCTTGTAAAACTACAAGTGTACCAGGACAACTATAGCCTCTTTAACAGGTAATTTCTGAGACATAAGCAGCTTAGCACTGTTACTAACACAGTCTGTGAAGTACTTTTTTTTTTCATTCAATGCATCAAAATGCACATTTAAAGACAGATGAAATCTCTTCACACCATATTGAATGAAGGTTTTAACTCTATCATTGAACAACTGACTCCAAAAGGGACATGAGCCATTGTAGCCTAGTTTGACTTGATTTAATCAGAATGATTTTTTGCTCAAAATTGCTTGACTCATCACTGCATGCACACTGCTGAGCTCAGTACCCAATCTAAATCAGTCATCATTAGTGCACTCATCTAATACCAACTGTCTTCACTCTTAAGCAACAAGCAGAAAATAGACTGGCCTTTCTGCATCTTTGAAGGGTTTGTACTATCATTTCCCTTCAGATCACTTCACCTACCTGAACTTTGTTTTTAGTGCATCAGAAGTTCTTTCCATTACAGATTTTGATGATGTGCTATGTTTTAATGATAAGCTGGAGTTTGAGGGTTAGGAAGAAGAGGCTTTCTTGACCTCAATTGCACCTTAAGAGAATGAAATGCTGTCATCTAATTTTTTTTTTCTTTTTTAATAAAAATTCTTCCTAAAGTTAAGGTGCACTGGATTCACTGTGATAGTAACAAAAGAAAGACTTAGCCTATGAACTGTACACATTCTGTGATTCTGATTTCACAGAATCACAGAATGTTAGAGGTTGGAAGGGACCTCCATTATCAAGTCCAACTCCCCTGCCAAAAGCAGGATTACCTAGGGCAGTCCACACAGGAATGCCAATGGGTTTTGAAAGTCTCCAGAGAAGGAGACTCCACAAACTCTCTGGGTAGCCTGTTCCGGTGCTATCTCGCCCTCACTGGAAAGAAGTTTCTCCTCGTGTTGAGGTGAAACCTTCTATGTTCAAGTTTGCACCCATTGCTAATTGTTCTTATTACTGTGGACCACTGAAAAGAGATTGGCTGCATCCACTTGACACCCACCCCTCAGATACTGACCTGATCCCTTCTCAGCCTTCTCTTCTCCAGACTAAACAGCCCCAGGTCTCTCAGTCTTTCTTCATGGGAGAGATACTGAAGTCCTCCAATCATCCTCATGGCTCTCTGTTGGACTCTCTCGAGCAGATGCCTGTCTCTCTTGTATTGGGGAGCCCAAAACTGGACACAATACTTCATGTGTGGTCTCACAAAGGCAGAGTAGTTCCAGAAATACCACAATGAACAAGGGAGCCAACAATTTGGCTTTGATGGCACTTTGTTCTGAGACACACAACTGACCTTTTTTTCTGGGGCAAATCTGCTTCCATCTTTGCATGCCTGAACAGGTGAAAATGTCTCCACCTCCTGTATCTTCAGTTGTTTCCAGAAAGAAGATGGCCACAAAAACATAAAAGATACCTCCAGATCATAGTCAAAGATAGATATAATGGCAAGGGGAGAGTAGCTGGTTATTTTCTCAGGAAATTTTCTCACTACAGAAAGAGTTTAAGTTATAGTTTTATCTCTTGACTAACAAGAGGGCTTTCTCCTTAAAATCGCTCTTTTGCCTCAGAAACAGTTAATTTTTTTGATCCAACTTTTGAACACTCTTATGCTGAGATGTCATTTTGAATTCTAGAAACCAGGCTGATATAGAAATCGTGGCAGTACTTTCATTCATAATGAATTTCACCTCACTTCACAAGCAGGCCCCTGGGGACAACAGGCTGCTGCTGTTTCACAGGGGAAGCAAATGTAACTGCATCTTCAACTTACTGATGCCCCACGACCTCCTAATGCCATTTATAAGTCATGATTACTTATTTGAGATTTCATCTGAGGGTTTTTATGGACAGAATTGTCTTTTCCTGACTTAGTTTGGTGTTCTGCACTATTAGACAATGTATCACATCCCTTGTCACAGAGAGTGTTTCCCAATACTCACATCAAACTGTCCTGAGAATGCTACTATAAATTTAGATAAATGTGGCTAGTTATCAAATTCAGTTACTATCCAAAAGACTCTTGGGATCTAAACAAGGAAATAACACAAACTGGAAAGATTCAAAATTATTAGCCCCCATGCTTTAAGACAATGATAATATCTTTTTAAAGGCAATTTCAAATCACAGAATGATGTAGGTTGGAAAAGACCTTTAGGCTCATCAAATGCAACTGAAAACCAGTTGCATTTCTGCCCAGTCTCTCACTATATCATGTCACTAAACACCAAATCTATATATCTCTTAAATATCTTCTTGTCCTATCTCTTGAAACTTGGAAGAACAGAACGATGTTCACCTCATTACAACCACCTTTCAGGTAGTTGTAGAGAGCAGTAGTGTCCTCCCCTGAGCCTTCCTTTCTCCAGGCTAAACAGCCTCAGTTCCCTCAGATGCTCTTCTGGCTGTAAAACAGGATTTCTGTTTTGGAGATATTTATTTCCCCCTGTCTGCTCTGCCCTTTCAATCTCTGTCAATTCTTTTTCCTGTTAACATATTTTAAAAAGCAGAGGAAAAAAGATATTACATGTAATAAAGTTTTCTCTGCACAGGCAAATGCATCAAATATCTGAAAAAAGATGCATGTAAATAAAGATGAACAGTAGCTTGGGACCTCTCCAAGTAGATGATTCATCGTCTACTCGTTTCTCTGATACATGTTTGATGCTAACAACATTTATGCAGTACACGTGGGCTTGGGTATGACATGGCCTGCAGGAAAGAATAAACAACCTCCTGCTCTGCTGGACAACTCTCTTTAAGCTGCATTATTATCTGCTATTAGTACATTAAACAGGCAGAAAATTAGTCCTTTCCAATATGACTGTACATCAGCCTCAATAATTTATTTTTGCCTATGTAACATTCTAGTGCCATCCAGTCTTTTAACTGTACCTGTGCTAGGATTGAGCCTTTTTTTTAACCCATTCAGTGCCTCACATGAAAAATATGTCAGGTCTTTAAAGACTGGACCATGAGAAAGAATGAGGACAGTGTCAAGGACATACAATCTGAATTAACATTCCTTCAACTATGGCACTAATGAGTCAATCATAAACTGCAGTTGACAAAAAAAATAAATCTAAAAAGTACACAAAAAGGTTTTGATCAAAAATATTCCATCATCTACAAACACAGCTTTTATGTCTTTCTGGAGTGACTTAAGATTATGTGCAAGGATGGTTCAAACAAGTCATGCCATCTTGGTCAGACTAGATAGCAAAATTGTGATTTTCATTAATGCAAGAACTGGGTATTTACATTCCTATTCAGGACAATGGTACATAAGAATGGTCCTTCTAGGGCAGACAAAGAGCCAGATAGTTCAGTATCCTGTTGCTGAGAACTGTCATTTCATGTGTATTATTTCAGTACACACACAAAAGCCCTCAAAATAAAGTTTAGCATCTGCTTAAGACTGCTTAAGATTTTCTTTCTGCTTAAGATTTACTTTCTGCTTAAGTGTCATGGGTTTAAGGAGCCGACAGAGTGAAGCTGTCAAACAAATTGGAGAAAAAACAGAATTGTATTTGGAGAGAGTTACAGATAGAAATTACAAAGCAGATACAGAATCCATAAGTGAACCCCCTGGATTTTCCCCAAAACCAAAACTAAATCTATTATCCCCAGTGCTCCAATCCTCCCCACCGCCATGCCTCTGCCATCCAAAAGGCCTAAGCACAGCCTCTGGAGGCCCCAAACCAGGCCTATCCTTACATGTTTGTCCCGATAACGCAGCTCCTGCCTGGCGCAAAGCTGGAGGGGGAGGAAAAGAGAGCGAGCTGGCCTTGCCATGAGTTTATGAAGAGATAGCAGAATTATGGGATTGAATAACAATCTTCCAGTCCCCAGAGGACTCTTTTTAACCTTATAGTTCCCAACCTGGGACATTAAGTATCGCAAAAAATTCCAAACCTAACCATTATTGCTGTGTAACTGCAGTCATGAGGAAACTGAGAGTCAGGAAAAAAAAAGTTTAAACACTGAAGAACAAAGTATCATTGTCCACCATAATGTTAATAACTGTCTATAGATGCAGAGAAGGATGCACAGATTGGTAAGCATGCAAACGTAGCATAATAGCATGGACTGCACACATGGTGCTGCTAGCAGCTGGAGCTGTATGGAAAAAATGGAATTACTCATCCAAGAAGATTGATGAAAAAAACAGTAATAACTAGTAGGAATGTATATGAAACAATATATAAGGAACTAGTTAAATATACACCAGGTTAAATTCTAGTTTGAACTCTTTAAACACAGCCACAATGAAGCACATTGTGCTGAGGGGCCAGCTGGACTTTTGCCATACTTCTAATGCATATTTATTACTGTTCCAGAGCACTCCAAATTCCTTCTTTCTCCCCCCACCCCACCCTGTGGGTTTGGATGGGGAGGGGATCAAGATGCAAAAACTACTTTCCCACATTGCACTACTCTATTATCTCTCTCACCAGTTTTCTTACAATCAGTCTATCATTTTCAAAGCAGAGTTATTTCTTTTTTTTCTTTTAAACCTGTTTGCTCTATTTGGGCATCTAAAGAATCTTTTCTCTGAATCTGACAAAATATTCTCTGAGTCACAATTCCCAAAGCTGCCTTTGGGCCACTTGCCTTTCAATTCCACCTCTATATTAATTTGTCTTGACTGGTTTCCTGTTAAGTCCATTGGTTCTAATGAGCACCCTTCTATCCCATTTTGTTGGGTATCAGCACATTCAAAATTAGGTCTTGATGAACAGCTGTGTGTTAAATCCTGTCTGTTTCAGTTGGCATCAAATCTTGAGCATTTTCTATCCTCCACTAGATCTGTTACTCAGTATTTTGTAGTGCTTGTCTCAAAGATGTGTATTTGTGACTGTCCTCAAGCAGGAAAACTTTCAGGGTCAATCTCTGATTTACATAGGGGCAGAAAGAAGGAGAAAATTAAAAGTATCTGCAAGCAAATAAGTCATCCAAAGCTTCAGTTCTTTTCCTTTACTAGTCTGAGTCATCACTCTGCTCTTGTGAAAAGATGTCAAATGATTTGCATCTATCTCAGCTGTGTAAGTGACAGCCCAAGACTGACATACTGCAGCTACAGCTCCCTCTTGGCTGTGGGAAACTCCTCAAACAGCTGCACTCACATGTACTAGAGTGTTGCTTCTCCCATGTCTACCTTTTCCTCACAACACCACATCTCTCTTCCCAAATCAATAATTCAATATTCCCCATTATTTATCTAAAGGACATAAGCCTTCTGAAAGGAGTTGGCTATAAACTGTAGATAAGCGCTCTGCTTGTGAGTTATTCTAACCTAAGCCTGCAGTCATTGAATTTTATGAGTGTTGATGAAGGTTTTGAGTCCCTCCATGTTTTATCATGAAAACTACCACAAGTTTCTTATCCCAAAATGAGTAGTTGTAAAAAGCAACCACTTCTGATTTATTTTCCTTAACCTTGGGAGTAAGAACAACATTTCCATCTTAAACAATTAACATTTTGCCTGCAAGACCATTACTATACTCTGTGTAAAATCTATGACTCTTCCTAGGTATCCCTTAATGTTTTCTGAACCCAGTCTTTATATGTGCAGTAGACACTTGAGATTCATAACTGGTGTTAATCTACAGTCATTAAAACTACAAGGTCATTTTGAAAATCGAAAAAGTCAGGCAAGCATCTTTCAAACCTGTGCCTTGTTCTTTTCACTCCTCATTAAATTCCAATTGGTGAAATCCATTGGTCTTCCTTAATCTTTTTATCAGGGGGAACTGCACCACACACAGACCATCTGGTGGTGAGCAACGGGTTAGCCACAGTGGGCTTTTAGGGTTTCATAACAAACTAGCCTCATATTGTCCAACAGCTGTGAGTTCTGTTTATGAAAAGCAAGCTTAGGTTTCTGTGACCCCATTCCTTGGACTGACCTATTCCAAAAGTGTTGAGAGGATTTTCTACAAGAAGCAACTATAAGCAGGTGTCACATGAGACCAAATTAACTTGATTTTTCCTACAGTAAACTATAATATCTTTTCCCTGATGATATCTGTTTTCCCTCATGTGAACACATGTTTCCTACTTCAGAAACTCTTGAGGTTTCTGTGAAACTCTTGAGGTTTCTGTGGTGGTTTCTTCACCATCATAAAGCACTGTCCTGGTTTGGGAGTTTTCCCTCCCCCCACTAGATTAATGAGACTAACTCATCCAGTTAGAAGTTAAGGAATGAAACTGTATTTACAGCACAAATGTATCTATATATGATCTATCTATATCTATCTATCTATCTATATATATATAAATATTTACAGTGATATACAAGTTAAAAGTAATACAGAAATTCAAAATCCCTCCTGAACCACCAGACTGCCCAAGAGGGTTCCCAACCAACATGCCTCCTTTACTTGCCTTCTTTCCCCTTTCAGCCCTTATCTCAGAAATAACCAGATAAATCCCCATATAGCTCACATGATAAATCTGCAGAGATCTGAGGTGAGATGTTAAAAGACAATGAGGTTAGAGGAAAAATTATTAGATTGGGTTACATAGGTTTCATGCAAAGGGGTTAAGGCAAGATGCAACCAGGCAAACAGACCAAAGGAGAACTGAAGAGTGCCTTATCTTATATTTTGACTATTTATGTTCCTCAGCAGAACAAATGAGTGATATAGACATCACTATTATTTTCTAGGCAATAGGTTTAAACTGGCAGAGGGGAGATTTAGATTGGGTGTTAGGGGGAAGTTCTTTCCAGTGAGGGTGGTGAGGCACTGGAACAGGTTGCCCAGGGAGGTTGTGGCTACTCCCTCCCTGGAGGTGTTCAAGGCCAGGTTGGACGAGGTCTTGAGTAACCTGTGCTAGTGGGAGGTGTCCCTGCCTATGGCAGGGGGTTGGAACTAGATGATCCTTGAGGTCCCTTCCAACCTTACCATTCTATGATTCTTCTCACAGCCAATGATCTAATTTCTCTCATTAAAATATTCCAATTAGCCTCAAACCAGCACAAGTGCAAAAGAAGTAGTTCAATCAAAGATGGTAGATGAGAACATCTTTAACATTAATGAACCAGACTTTGAAAAGCATTGTTCTTCACATCCATCAATAAAAGCACCAAAACATTTCAGGTATTCTTAATAATTAAAATTCTTACATCTGATTGATTAAATCAGCAGTTTTCAAAAGTGATACATTTAATGTCATGGGTAGCACACAGGATGTGTTTAGTTTACAGCCTCACTTTAAGTGTTCCTCCATTTTCCATTTTTAAGATATTATGTGAATAACCCTTGGTTTTGTCATCATAGTTTATGGTTTGGAGAGATAAAAGCTTCACTACTACTTTACTTACTGTTTCCTAAGGACATACATCTTTATGTGTAGTTTGTGAGGCAGAAAAACCTGGATACTTGGAGATGCAGTTATGTTAGATTTAAAAGCATTTATAGCAACATTTCTCCTTTTAAATTACACCTGTCAGTCAAACACAGTACTCTTTGAAGAAGCATCAATCCAAAACCTGTGCAGTTTGAACCAATTTCTGCATTTCTCCAAACACAGATTGCTTGTTTTGCCTGTGGAGCAACTGATGACCTTGTATTGGTCACATACATTTTCTTTATTTGACTGCTCTTGGTTGGTTGTCTTTCATATATCACCCATATGTTTTACAGAGAGGCATAGTATATCATCCATCCAGCTTCACTCTAGAAAATCTAAGCTCCAGGTGGCAGAAGTGACCCAAGTCACTGGCAATACCAATGGAGTTGTGTAGCAAGAGCACTGCTAGAACCTGGGAGAAACAAGAGCCACTCACCAGGAAGTATGGCAAAGCTCTCTGTTTGCAGTATCTCAGCCATTCATTTCACAGAAAATAGTTCCACGGAGCACTGTGTGAAAAAGGTGACTCTAACCAGTCATAGCATGATACATAATGCAGAAAACTGGTTCTTGTTGCAAAAGCTTTCAGTTTACAGACTTTTCAGAAGATTAAGCTATGCTTGCTCAACAGATTTTAATATTTATACCTTTCCTCTAGTGCCTGTCAGTGTTTATCAGTCCTCAACTAATAATCCTTGCAAACAGCAGAAGCCACAATGTGCTCTCTAACATACTGGAGAGTGACTGAGGTTTTAGCTTTGACAGCACAACACCAAAAAAGACATAATCCATTTCTGAAATCCCAGATGATAGGCAAATGCTATCATGTCATCATTACACTGCTACTTGGTCTTCTCTCTCAGAACACAGCCAAGGGCTGCTATGATTCTTCTAGTAGCCCTGAATGTCACAGTGCTTCATCTGTACTGACTGGCTGTGTGACACCATTCCCCTTTGCTGCAGTAAGTAGAAAGGATGTGTGGCCAGCACATAGGTGTGCTCACATATGTGAGTTCACATCTCATATGTGTGTTCACATAGGTGAACAATAACCATGTTCATGCCCCAGCTACAGCATTTTCAGAGAGTGGCTTTTGTCTATCTTTGGAGAACAGCTTTGTGAGGCAACTATGAACAATGTCATTTGCTGCCCTTCAGTTGCTAAATCAGAGTTCTCCAAGTCACAGATATGGTAATATTTTGATTTGTTACTATTCAAAGTGGAACTAGAAACAATAAATACTGCTTTATCAGTGGGCTGGAAATAGCTCATTAAATTATACTGGAACTGGCACAGGATTTCTCTTGTGATCTGTCACCTCTAGAAGTTCACAGCTCTGTATAAGGAGATGAAGGAGACAGAAAAACAGTTTAACAGCTTGTTCACCTTATACCTCTTAGATCTGATGGAAGCACAGAACAACTTCAGCTGGAATTTGCACCTGTCTGAAGCAAAACCAGCTGAGCACCATGCTCAGGGCCTTCTCCAATCAAATTTTAAGCATCTCCAACAAGTCTTTGGCATTCTGTTCTTGTGCCAAATGACCCTCAGAATGAAAATATCTCCTCCACATTTTGCAGTTAAATGACTTTGTCCATTAGCAAAACAATTCAAACAGAAGAACAACATTCAAAACTGTTGCCTTACTGTCAGCAAGTATATTTCAAAAGGTTTATTAGTGTTTAACATCTCTATTTTCAAACATGTCTTAGGGCTTGAGGGTCATCTAACTACACTGAGGATTTAGGGATACTGGTTAAGAAAGCCTTCAGCTACTGACCTCTAAAGTTTCCATTAAAAAAAGAAAAATGTTAGGTAGGAAGAACCAAAAATTGAATGGTCTCTTTAGAAGCATCATCCTTGACTGGCTCTTCAGAAAGATCATTTATGCTTACAGATCTATTTTTTAAATGTAACCTAATTAAACTAGATCCTGAGTACAGCTGGGTCATTTTAAACATGTTCAAGAAAACCAGGTAAAGTGAGACATAGGAAACACTGTGAAATTCTTGTTGTTGTCAGAAAAAGGAAAAGGGAGAAAGTAGCTGTAGGGCTAATACAGTTCCCTTTTTCCTAATAAATTTCTTGGGTCAGTTTTATAGCAGAAGGTGATTTTCTGGGATCCTGTGCTATTGTCATAAATGACACCTTGGCAGAGGTAATTCATTTTGAACTACCAAAAATAAAAGGCTAAAAAAATATAGTTGCCAAAGCTCAACTCCTGACATCATAGCTTTCAATTTGAGGAGGACTCACAGCAGAGTGAGACATGGTTGAGGTCCCAGTCCTCCACTCCCAAGCACAGTGCAATGCAGGCAGTAGCAGCAGCTTGCTAACTTAGACATTTTTGCAGTTGCATAAATTATCTTCCTTTGGAGTGATGGAATTAACAATGTTAAGAGAGAGAGAAAGAAAATAAATTTAGTCTGAAGAAAGGAAGCACAGGTGGAATTATGGAAAAGGAGAGTAAGAGCTGTATACCAGTGAAGTCTGAATTCCTATATGTCCATCCATCTCACAACAGGCAGAAACACAAACCTCTTCTCAGCTAACACCCAGAACTCTTCGCTTGGCACAGAGCCCTCTGCTTTGGTCCCATGTAATAGATGGTGCCTTAAATTCTCTAAGCACTCTCCAGATTCAGCAATGACTTCACACAGGCTTAGGAGAAAGACTGCATCTGTCTAGTACATTCCTGCCCTTCCTATCACATTTCTATCACACAGCCCTACGAAGCACAGTGAAATATCTCTTTGACTCCTGAGCCTGCATTTCTCCTATTTTTCTCTAATGTGGCCAGCATTGTCAGTATCAGAGACCACCACACTGGCCTGACCACATCTTCCAGTCTGCCCTTTGCAAACAACCACCTTTGAATTAGTTCTTTTCCCTAGAGACAAGGATGGGGACCACAGACAACACAGGAGGGCTGAGGTTAAAGAAAAATAAAATTCGATCTTACCCACAAATAAGTAGTGTTTGTTGTGATCCCAAGTGAAGAAGGAAAGAAGGTGTTCTGTGGTCCCATCATCAAGCATTGCTTTGGTAACAGGAGATCAAATGAGCTGTACAGACCCAAGGTGGTTGATTGCATTCGAACAAGGCATCAAGGGACATTTCAGGAAAGGAAGTGCAAACAGCCTTGGTCACAGAGAGAATACTGTACTAGATCCCCAGGGAATACATTGGGAACTTATTACAGAAGCATCTGGGTACAAGCGATGACACTTCATTTTTCTTGTTGTCATTTAATGTAAGCAATAGAGAAAATCACAATAAAACCCCTGGCACTTCCCTGGCAGTATGACAGTTCTCAGACTAGCTATGCTATTTCAGGAATGCACTTCTCAAGCTTGGACCCCCATCACAAAGAGGGGTCACAAGATACAAGTGTTTGGGTCACTGAGTGCAAGGATAGGCTTGGGTGCAGAGGCAGGGAGCTCAGATGGGAAATTCTTGCACTGATGAAAGAGATGGAGAAGGAATTGAATTCCATCCATGTGGCTTGTGTTAGAGGAAATAATAGAACCGTACAGAACATCCTCTGTTGTCAGGAGGGTCAGGGAGACATGTAGGGAATTTATAGGGTAAGAACCAAAAATTTTTTCAGTCGAAGGTCAAGCTTGCCCATTCCCTGACTCTACCATCCCCTCCAGTTTTGTTTTGCTGGATGCCTTCTGACAAAGTAATATTTTAACTTGTTATGCTTCTAGAGATTTGAGCCTTGTCCATGCAATGGGCATGCCCACATTTGTAGCATAAATGCATTTCAATAAAGGTAAGGCAGGAAGTTTGATTTCTTTAATGTATGCACGAACACTATATTTGGCTTTCAGGCAAGAGCTCAATGTTCTGTAAAGACACCACTAATGAGCCCCTGTAGACTCATCAAGCAGCTCAGGAAGGCAAGAGTACAAGGTATTTCCAGTGGGACCCTGTGCACTACACCAAGGGCAAGAAGCAGAGCTGTAAATGGACCCTCTGCCACAACCAACCTGGTGGGTTCCTTTCACCTCAAACACCTCATATCCTCAACACACACAGAAAGGTCACAGCACATCTCAGTTACACACACAATGTTAGTTATGCTGGTCAGTGAGCACTGATGGCTTGTTTTCCAGCTGCTACAAGTGTGCTTCACAGATTCTTTTAGTTGTGGTGGGCAGGAGAAGAATAGGTGTATACTGTCAGCAAGCCTGGCAGAGATGGATAGTTTTGTCCCTCTAGCTCCTAGTGTTCACATACAGAACATTGGTATCCTTGCAATATTTCACCACCACTGTCCTAAGCCTGGATTTACCTACCCTGAAATGTTTCCAGTATTTCTGCTGTAGTCTGAGGTGCCTCACGTCACCAGTGTGCCTCTTAACAAACAACATCTCTCACTTCCGTGCTTCACCTGATGCATTTGAACATTACTCAGTCAGGTGCTCACAAATGAACACTCTATCTGGATTTTCTTTTGTTTCTTTTAACCCCTCAAGGAGGGAAAAGAAAATCAGTTAAAAAACTGACATACCCTGGGATCTTTCTAAAGAATAGGAAGTTTCTATTCCTCTGGGTCATCTATTCCTGTTTCTTATTCACTTATGCAGTCCCCAACAGCTAAATTATAGACTGTGTTACAAAATATGCATAGCTATAAAACTTACAACAACCACCAAGAAAAAGGGACAGATTCTGTGATTTTTTTTTTTTTTTTGTTCCTCTGCGAGTTGACATGATTTCGGAGTACTTTTAAAATAAATATTCCACTACATATCAGGCTTTAAACAGCATAACTGCATAAGATCTATTAGGATCTGTGCCAGTCCCTGAAATTTCTTTAGACAAACCTCTGTGCAACAAATAAATAGTGAAGCTGCCTGAATACTGGTAAAATAAACTTTTCAGCACCTGTGGGCCTACAAGAATCTGAAATGAAACTACCAAGTAAAACCTAATGGTGAAGCAAATGAAGGAGCCTCCACCCCAGGCTTCGCAACCCCAGAACCTCATTTGTCAGTCTCTGCCCTGATGCTCCTCTGCCAGAGATGCTCCTCTGCATTCCCAGGCTCCTTCCTAGTGGGGCCAGTCACAGAGGCCCTCCATAGGAGCAAATTCCAGGTATTGCCATGAAGTTACACCAACAGATAAAGAGGAATTCAAGTCAGTGAGAAAGAAAGTTGAACAAGAAGCAAGAGGCCACTCATCCTGGTGAGGACAGATTCCTCAGAAAGAAAAATCAGAGGGTTTCTTCCTTCATGCTGCTTTCTTTAAATGTTTGAGTGGTTGCTTTAGATATTTAAGCTGGCAAATTGGAATTAAATTGTGTTTAAACTTTTTTTTTTTAATAAAAAATTGGTTCAGTTAGAACTGGCAAAACTTCCATCAGAACGATCCTCTAGAAAGAGTTGTGGAACACAGGATTTGTATTCAACATCTGTGTAAAATGCTTATGACAACTTTAAAAGAACAAAATGGGAAGCATGGTGGGGTGGAGACTAAAGCCTGTAAAGGACATCTTTTTGTTTCTGTGATACAATCCCAGCCCTGCTGACCCAGCTCCACCTTCCAGCAGGCTGTTTAGCACACTACCTGGACAGATGCTGTCCCAGTGCATCTGATTGATTAGTTATGAGAAAAGGAAAGGACTAATGTAATTTATAAATTATGAAAGTAACAGACAAGTGGGATTTCTAGACTGGTCATGGACTTTTGAGATCAAAGCCATCCATCAAACTTACTCCTTCTCCTCTTCTTATGATCCATCATCCCTTTCTTTAGGTGTGCTGTCAATAAATCTTCTGTCAGCAGATCAGAAGGCATAAGGGATTTCCTGGCTTCAAAGAGCAAAGGCAAATAATTTGCTACATCTTCAACTCCAATTGTCCACATTCAACACCAACAACATCAACTAGATCAAATAACTAGAAGATAGATACATATACTAATTATATTTATATAGGAGATAGACACAGATAGATACACAGAGATATTAAAAAAGCCCTAGGGTAACAAAGTCAAACATCATTTCTTTAAAGAAGTCTTAAATACCATATACCTTGGTAATGACAGACTACCAAACAAAGGAAAAGTGAAGAGCTATATTTGTAGAGGATCCTGGGTAAAAATACAATCATGAGTCCAATCTGACCCAGAATGAAAGTAGGGCACTGGGCATAATAGGACAGAGAGTGATCTATGGTAATTACTTTGATGGTTTGGGAGTTCCCCCCCTCCCCTTGTAAGATCACCCAGACTAGACTCAGTTGGGCTGGAAGTTAAGGACTGAAACTCTATTTACACCTCAGCACAATGTACAAGTAGAGATGTACACAATATACAGGAATATTTGCAGAAATATACAAGTTAAAGGTAATACAGAAACACAACTCCCCTCCCAGAAATCAGAGACCCCAGGAGGGGCTCCCAATCATCCTTCCACCTTCTCCCCACCCCTGCACCTTACCCCCAGGGTTTGCCTTACATGTAAGGTGAGTTTAGAGGATCGGCCGGGAGGGGTTAGAAGGAAAGTGGTAAGCTGGGTTAGCACAGAGGAGAAGGCAAAAAACAGATAGAGAACCCGAGACTCTCCAAGAGAGTGTCTTATCTATGTTTGTATTCATGTTCTTATACATCTCAGCAAGCCTATGAGTGAAGTAGAATCGTAGAATCATAGAATCATAGAATCATAGAATGGTAAGGTTGGAAGGGACCTCAAAGATCATCTAGATCCAACCCCCTGCCATAGGCAGGGACACCTCCCACTAGTACAACTCACTCAAGGCCTCCTCCAACCTGGCCTTGAACACCTCCAGGGAGGGAGCATCCACAACCTCCCTGGGCAACCTGTTCCAGTGCCCCACCACCCTCACTGGAAATAACTTCCTCCTAACATCCAGTCTAAATCTCCCCTCTGCCAGTTTAAACCCATTGCCCCTTGTCCTGTCATTGCAGGACCTTGTCAATAATCCTTCCCCAGCCTTCCTGTAGGCCCCCTTCAGATACTGGAAGGCTACTATCAGGTCCCCTCGAAGCCTTCTCTTCTCCAGGCTGAAGAGCCCCAACTCTCTCAGCCTGTCCTCATAGGAGAGCTGCTCCAGCCCTCTGATCATCTTTGTGGCCCTCCTCTGGACCCGCTCCAACACTTCCATGTCCTTCCTGTGCTGAGGGTTCCAGAACTGCACACAGTACTCCAGGTGGGGTCTGACGAGAGCAGAGTAAAGGGGCAGAATCACCTCCCTTGCCCTGCTGGCCACGCTTCTCTTGATGCAGCCTAGGACTCGGTTGGCTGTCTGGGCTGCATGTGCACACTGCAGGCTCATGTTGAGCTTTTCATCAACCCAGACTCCAAGGTCCTTTTCCTCAGGGCTGCTCTCCAGCCATTCACCACCCAGCCTGGATTTGTGCTTGGGATTGTGCCTACCCAGGTGCAGGACCTTACACTTGGCCTTGTTGAATCTCATGAGATTGGCCTGGGCCCACCTCTCCAGCCTGTCCAGGTCCCTCTGGATGCCATCCCTGCCCTCTAGCAAGTCAACTGTGCCACACAGCTTGGTGTCATCTGCAAACTTGCTGAGGGTGCACTCCATTCCTCTGTCCATGTCACTGACAAAGAAGTTAAACAGCACTGGTCCCAGCACTGACCCCTGAGGGACACCACTTGTCACTGGTCTCCAGGTGGACATGGAGCCATTGATCACCACTCTCTGCGTGCGACCATCCAGCCAATTCCTTATCCAGCGAGTAGTGCCAGTTACTGGGATAACTTTGACAATATTACCTTCCACTCAAACTAGTGGTGTGTACTTCATGAGACATATCTAAAAAAAGAAAATAAAAGGAATGTGCATAGTTTCAAGATTTAATAAGACATTCTATCAACATTCAAAATTAACTAATCCAGCCACTGCAAATGAACAGATTCACAAAACAAAAGATAAACTTTCCACGTCTCATTTAATTTGTGCTATTATCTTTCTACTCTTCACTGCACTGAGAAAATAACTTTACCATTCTTTAAAGTATTCAAACGTTATAAATGTTAATAATCAAAACAAAAACAAACAAACATCATTAACTGCTTGAGAGAATATTTTAAATGAGCAGGAGAACAAAGAAAATAGTCCTAATTCACATGTGTTCGCAGGTCCTGAATTAGAATTCCCTCTAAGGCTACATACGAAAATAAAACAATGAAAAAAAACTTCAAGAATTAGAGGCCAGAGACCTCTAGTTAGATATGTTGGACTCAATGATCTTGGAGGTCTTTTCCATTCTGGTTAATTCTGAGACATACTGCTGAGGACAGAATTCGGTTCTACACACACACACTGTTCTTACAAAGTTTCTTAAAGGTATTTAAAACTTAACAAATTTAAACAAAACTTAACAAATTTAAACAAAACTTAACAAATTTAAATGTTGTGTACTGTGGTTTGGTTTTGTTGCTTACATCTCTTCCTCTTCTTCAGTGGCTGGCATCCCCAGAGGACTGTCAGTTCTGCCTTGGGTGGAAGTGGATCAGTGGATCCTGGCCCATGAGTCCTGGGTTGCATCAAGAGAAGCGTGGCCAGTAGGGCAAGAGAGGGGATTCTGCCCCTTTGCTCTCATCAGACCCCACCTGGAGTACTGTGTACAGTTCTGGAGCTCCCAGCACAGGAAGGATATAGAAGTGTGGGAGTAGGTCCAGAGGAGGGCCACGAGGATGATCAGAGGGCTGGAGCAGCTCTGCTATGAGGACAGGCTGAGAGAGTTGGGGCTCTGCAGCCTGCAGAAGAGAAGGCTTCGAGGAGACCTGATAGTAGCCTTCCAGTATCTGAAGGGGACCTACAGGAAGGCTGGGGAGGGACTATTGACAAGGTCTTGCAATGACAGGACAAGGGGCAATGGGTTTAAAGAGGCAGAGGGAAGATTTAGAGCGGATGTTAGGAGGAAGTTCTTTCCAGTGAGGGTGGTGAGGCACTGGAACAGGTTGCCCAGGGAGGTTGTGGTTGCTCCCTCCCTGGAGGTGTTCAAGGCCAGGTTGGATGAGGCCTTGAGTGAGCCGTGCTAGTGGGAGGTGTCCCTGCCTATGGTAGGGGTTTGAAACTAGATGATCTTTGAGGTCCCTTCCAACATTACCATTCTATGATTCTATGAATCTGGTTCCCAGTTCTGCTGAGTCCAGTTTGGGACTTATGCTGCAGCACCAGTGGTGATGGTGACTAATTGCCATCAGGAGGGTGGGGTTCAGTACTGTTTCTGCATGTGTTTGTACATATTTCTTTTTTTTATTTGTACATATTTCTTTTATCCGGACAGGCTGGAGTGTTGGACAAAAGCTAACCACATGAAGTTTAATAAGGACAAGTGCAGGGAGGAATAACAAGCACCAGTACAGCCTGGGGGCTGCCCTGCTGGAATGCAGCTCTTTGCAGAAAGACCTTGGAGTCCTGGTGGACAGGAAGTTCTGCATGGGCCAGCAATGTACCCCTGTAGCCAAGAGAGCCAATGGCAACCTGGGGTGCATCAGGAAAAGCGTGGACAGCAGGGCTAGGGAGGTTCTTCTCTCCCTCTACTCTGCCCTGGTGAGACCATACCTGGAGTACAGTATCCAATTTTGGGTTCCCCAGTTCAAGCGAGAAATGGAGTCCAGTGGAGAACTATTAAGCATCTCCCCTAGGAAGAGAAACTGAGAGCCCTGAGGCTGTTTAGTTTGGAGAAGAGAAAGCTGAGAGGGGATCTGATCAATGTATACAAATATCTGAGGGGTGGGTCAAGTGGCTGGGTCCGATGTCTTGTTGCTGGTCCGCAGCAATAAGGCAAGGAGCAATGGCTACAAACTGGAACATAGAAGGTTTCAGTTCAACATGAGGAGAAGTTTCTTTCCAGTGAGGGTGAGAGAGCACTGGAACAGGTTGCCCAGAGAGGTTGTGGAGTCTCCATCTCTGGAGACTTTCAAAACCCAACTGGATGCGTTCCTGTGTGAACTACACTAGGGAATCCTTTTTTGGCAGGGGGGCTGGACTCAATCTCTGGAGGTCCCTTCCCACCTCTAAATTTCTGTGCTTCTGTATGTGCTACTCACTAAGGTACCTGAAAAATAATAACACATTACCACTATGTAACAGCATGATGAAAGAGGCAGTTTCGAGTATGCTGTAGCATTTCTCTATTTTTGTGGAATGGAAAACATTCCCAGTTATTTAATGCTGTATTAACTTCTAATTTGCCTCATCTGGCTGCAATTTATGATACAATTCCATTTCAGAACCAGGGGTTTCTTATAAATCACACCTTGCAAATCAATACAATGAAATCAAACAAGTCATGATATTAAACTATGTTCCATAACCTAGATTTTTATTGGTTTGTATAAACTTTAATTAAAAGTTAAGTTGAAGTAATTTTAGTCAGTTTACCTGACACTGTTTAGCAAAATTTTACTCTGCTGCTTGGTTTGTATTTCTGCTTTGGTTTTGATATAAAAAAACCAGGCCTCTGCACAGTGCAATGTTGAAAGGTATGGAAATTACACGAGAGAATATAAAGCACCAGGAACATCACTGGATGCTAGTGAAGTAGTTTGACATTTACTGTGATGTTACACAAAGGATTAGACCCTCTAACAGTGACACTCCAGGGACCAGTATTGTTGTATCACTTGGCATGTGCCAGGCACAGCAGGACTTGAAAGACAGTACTTGCAGAAATAAACAGCAAGGAAAACAGTGCTGGACCATTAGAAAGGAATGCAAAAAGGTCACAATCTGTAGGCTACAACACTTTTCAAACCAAGTCTTTCCTTCCATCCCTAGTAAATTGTAAACTTCCCTTGTCATGCCAACTATGCCAGTTCTCTCCATTTACCTCTCAGGTATCACCTCTTCCACAGGTCCTTCATATGTGTTCAGTATAACATTTTGGATAAAAATGCACAAACCAGCAAATGCATTTCGGACAAAAATCAATGAACTCTACCTAGAACAATAATCAACGCTGTTAGACCAATTTCCTCTACATTTTCACTGTTTAGTAATAGTCATAGAATCATAGAATCATAGAATCATAGAATAGTAAGGTTGGAAGGGACCTCAAGGATCATCTAGTTCCAACACC
>VWZE01014154.1:35083-62002 GCA_013396675.1 Eubucco bourcierii
AGTCATAACAACTGACTACTACTTATTCACAATGCTGGCAAATTCTGACCCATATGTTTTCTGAGAAACAATTCTAGCAGATCTTTACTGATTAAGGTTTCAAGATAATAGACATTTACTTGCTCTGTGTATCATACCTAGAAAGTATTTAAAACTTCTGACTATCAGTGTGTCTAGTACTATCACATCTCATCTAAGGGAGGATAACGATACACACAATAATCAGGATTTCTGGAGAGCTTTCTAAAAACTTGGTTTCTACAACTGCATAATAATGGTTTTGGTTGTGGTTTTTTGTTGTTATGTTTGTTTGTTTTTCTGATTTTTATGGCTCCTCTATAGTCCTCCTTGCTTGACCAGCCCTTCTTGATGTCGAACTTCACACAGTATGCAGAGAACAATCCAGAACAGCTTCATAATCTCTCCCTTGCATAATAATAGCACAGGTAGATCTTACCATGCACAGAAATAGAACAATTTTCCCCTCCATGCATTAATTTGCATCCTGCCACTGAATTTCATCTGCAGTATTATTGCCTAGTCATCTGGGATTGCAGGATACTCCTGAATGTGTTTGCAATCAGATTTGGATTTCTCAGAACGAAGCAATATTGTATCATCAGTCAAGTTGTTTTCTTGGCTTTGTTTTTGTTTCTTTTTCTGATTGTTTGTGAATATCTTGAGCAGAAGAAATCCCCAAACATTTTTTCCTGGGATAGTTAAAACCTAATAATTCATCATTACATTTGTTTCCCATCCTGTAGCCAGTTCTTTTACTCTTCTATGACATATGACTTCAAGGCAGTAAGAAAACTCAGTGAAAGACCTTGTGAAAGAAATCCACGCACATGGTGCTAACTGAACGTTCCTGTGGCCATACCTTGACTCTTATTGCAGCAGGGATTTCTGTAAAATTCATAGCAACTCTTCCCCACTCTATCATCCCTATCCATGACTCTTTCCATTCCTTTCTTTCCACAGCTCCTGTTTCTGTGTGGGATGCAGAAATCAGGTTTCCTGAAATACATCAACTGTTCCTTACAGGCTTTTAAAGATTGGCATTGTTTGCCACTGCTACCAAGAGATATTTAAACACTGCATACTGCTGGTAACAGTCCAACAGTTTTACACTTAAGATTCTCAAACAGTTTTAGGGCACAAGAATCTGGGTCTGTGTCCAGGGGGCTCTATTGTACAGAGACCCCCCTCCCCAGCAGAGAAGGGGAAATGGGGAAAGGAGAGGAAGGCCATGGGTCGAAAAGAAAAGGTGTTCAATGAACAGCCCAATTAATATTGGTATCAATGCCAACATGAAGCATCAGTTCAGTGAATGTGCGACAATCACAGGAACACAGTCATTGTGATCAGAATGTCCCTCCAGGCATAAGAAGAAGCAGGAGGAAAATGAAGAGGAGAAACCACGATTTCCAGCATTCACCCTTTATACTGAGCATGATATTTATTGTCTGAGGTACACCTGTGAGCCAACTCAGGTTAGTGACCTGGCTTCTGCCCTTACAGTTTTATCTCCTGGCTGACTCAAAACTACTAATGGTCTATACACCATAGCTAGCCAATGATTTTGTCCAAGTGGGACCAGAATACTCTGGCAACTTGTAACTGTAAATTTTATTTATTTGCTTTACAAATCTTTCTACTGAAGTCTAGGAGTTGGACTGTTCTTGGGCCTCAGTCCAGTATAGGTTCCACCTCTGCCATGAACTCTTGCTCAGAGGTTCATTGCACTTGCTGGTGATGCTCTCTTACACCTTTTCCTTCACCTTGCTCCAGCCCTCTGGGTTTCCTGCAGGATCTCTGCCTTGCCAGGTTTTGTGAAGTTTTCTGTCACCAGCACTTAGGCTTTCAAGAAGCATGCCTTGAAATCTATTCTGATCCATTTGTTTTGGTTATACATTCCAGCTAACAGAACTTAGGAGTTTTTCTACTTTTCACATTTCCACATTATTTATTTTAAAGGGTGTCTTTACTACTCCTAGTAGCATCTTTTACACTGTTATTTTAATCATAGAATCATAGAATGGTAAGGTTGGAAGGGACCTCAAGGATCATCTAGTTCCAACTCCCTGCCATAGGCAGGGACAACTCCCACTAGTACAGCTCACTCAAGGCCTCATCCAATCTGGCCTTGAACACCTCCAGGGAGGGAGCATCCACGACCTCCCTGGGCAACCTGTTCCAGTGCCTCACCACCCTCACTGTAATTTTACCCAGATTGTTTTTCCCCTTCTAAACAAGTTGCTTTTTTTTTTTTTTTGCTTGTTTGGTTGGGGGTTTTTTTTTTTTGTTTGTTTTTTGTTAAGCAGGGTCTTTACATTTACTTCAGGCATCTAATGAAGCATCTTTATTACAATAAAACATCTTTAAATAACCTCTATGCCCCTGAAAGTTCCTCCTTTAACTGTTCTCTTCTTCATTTAATGTTGTTCCCCTACTTAAGATTAAAGTTTCTATATTGGGTAGTTGGTATCTCTCTTTCATCTCTGAGAATGTTGAATAGAGGAATGGAACGTTCACGGATACCAAGGGGCTAAATCACATAAAAGGTTCAATGAACTACTCACAACTAAATCACCAGCTGATTTCGCTCCTTTGGCTTCCCTGATTACTTGATTCAAGAAAGAAGCATTAACATCTCTTAAAGTGTCACCTCTTCCCCAAATCCTATGTGTTATTTATCCTGTTTGCTAAGGGAGAAGTGGAACAGAAAATCTCTCCTGATATATGGAAATCAAGACTAGTTTCCTTACAGAAGCATATCCTCTAGACAATGTTATCTTTTAAAATACCCCAAGTTGTTTCAATTAAAGTCCACTTATTTAGGAAATGGATGTAAAATAAGGAATGGGAATAAAAAGAAGGTCAGCTTTATGGCTCTCCTACAACAAACTTTGAGAATCTATATTGCTTACCAACGTGCTATACATGCTGCTGCCGTGCTTTTGAAGATTTACTCAGCAAAGTAAAACCTCAGGACACAATCAACTGTGATGCTTCTGATGGCTGGAATGCAATGCAGACCTATATACCCTAAATGAAAGTTGTATTGAAGAAATCCAAGACCTAATTTATAAGTAATTTTGCACATATGAACCATGAACGTGTGTTAAAAGTGAGCTCTTCTTTCTACTATTTCCACGGCCTTTACAAATAGGATTTGCATTTGCAAATTGGGTAACAAGGAAATTAAACAGAAAAACTACACCGGGCAAATTAGTAACAGAATGAGTATGTGACACATATGCATAAGTGTTCAGCAGCCTACATTCACAAATCCACCCTGAAGCAGAGATTATCACATGGTATTGGAAAGAATTCTGCTTTTTGGGGGGAAGATTTCCTATATATTCCATCTGAAAGCTAATTTGGATTCACATAGATTACAGCACAGCACCACTAAAGCACTGCAGATATTTTGGGTGAAGCAGTTTCTGCTTTCAGGATTTTGCATCCTGAAATAGCTACAGCAGATGGTGAAAAGCAGAGAATCCAACTCGGAGCCATCACATCCATGGTAGTGACTGACAGTAACAAGATTTGAGTCCCTTTGTCAATCAGCATAACTGTAATGCCTGGTTAGCCTTTTCCTTACTCTGTAGTAACAGGTTTTCTTCTCCAGACTCATACTGTAAATAGACCTGCAGGTAGAAGCTGAACAATTGCACCTGTAAACCACTCAAGAAGGGACTGTTTCAGAGTTGGAGGACAGTATGTGTGGAAGTAGGAGGACTCTGCATGTGACTTCCTCCTTTAGATGGCTTTAGTGCTGATTCACATCCATCCAAAACACTGAATGAGACTTTGAAAAGAGGGAATCCAAAGGAAATCCACAGGGCTGTTACTGATTTTCATAGGAGAGTGTGCCCCTTTCTATCAAGCCTTTATCAGTGAGACAGAAATACCTGCATATAAAACTGTGCTGTGCATGGCAGATGCAGCTTGGATGAGATATCAAAAGCTGATTAATGGATCATCCAAATAAGAAAGGGTGATTATGCCAAGGGGAGGAGGGCACTTTTAGTAGTAAAAAAAAATAGACTTGTCATTCTTTTTACTACACATTTTACCACACTGTATTTAAACATTCCTATTCTACTTAACATGTTCTGCCATGCTTTTGCTTTATTTGCTTTGCAGCATTGTGTCTGCTAACTTCCAAGCCAGCTTTGGTGCACAACAAAAAGCCCTGATGCTTTGGGCTTGTATACCTGGAATTACTTAGTTTATCAGGAATAATCATTAAGTGCTTTCAAGTGATAGGCTCACTTAGCCTATCATAGAACCATAGAATTGCAAGGTTGGAAGGGACCTCAAGGATCATCTAGTTCCAACCCCCTGCCATAGGCAGGGACACCTCCCACTAGTACAGCTCACTCAAGGCCTCGTCCAACCTGGCCTTGAACACCTCCAGGGAGGGAGCAGCCACAACCTCCCTGGGCAACCTGTTCCAGTGCCTCACCAACCTCACTGGAAAGAACTTCCTCCTAACATCCAGTTTCAATCTCCCCTCTGTCAGTTTAAACCCATTGCCCCTTGTCCTGTCACAAGACCTTGTAAATAGTCCCTCCCCAGCCTTCCTGTAGGCCCCCTTCTAGTTCTGGAAGGCTACTATAAGGTCTTCATCTGCACATCTGCAAGACATCATGCCAAGTCTGCAAGTCTGAATCTTCTGCCGAGACTGGGAGCCCTGGATGACACTATGTCCTTTCCAAGAGGAACCCAGATCAGATCAGAGATCATCTGCCTCTCTCCCAGCACCCTGTTAGAGTCTCAGAAGATACAGAAGACTTAATGGCTAACAAGACACCAACGTAACTCCCTTCAACTGTTTGCGTACTGTTTGAAACTATAATTTAGCCCCGGGAATCCAGAGACAATATTTTGTGAGTAAATATTCACAAGCCTCTCTGTAACTGAATCCAAGATGCTTCAGGCAGAAAGAAGCCTCTTGAGTCCCTCTAGTGGTCAGGAAGAATATTGACCACAAGATATTCTCTCCCATTTCAATTAGTTGAATTAATGTTTGTATTTCTAGTTAGTTATTTCTTAAGTGTTCTAGATTGTCTCTGTTTTTTCATTTGTGTAATACTTTCATGATCATGCAAAGAACCTAGTATTAAAAATTAAGTATTGTGGCAAAATTCCTGGATATCAAAATTAATAAACTTTTTTTTTCCTCTTTATATATATTAATAAAATCCTTGTCATACCACTACACCATAACTCCTAGAGATTTTTGATTGTGATCAGTTGCTGGACACACACACACACACACCCACCCCATGAATATAACAGAAGGCTACAAATTTTGAATGCCCATTAAATACAAACAAGGGAATATCAATTTATCTCATCAGTTTTCATGTGGATAGAGAACTTACAATGTTACATATTTCCTGGAAATATTTTTTGGGGGCAGGAAACAGAACTCTCAACAGCAGGAGAAAAAAAAAAATTAATCAACAGATGCTTCCTAAAGAGACAGTAAGGGTGGCACTGAGAGAAGTTTAAAGGTGAAGAAATCTTCATAGCCATACTTTGTTTTTTATAGCACTGATTACTGGGGTCAGAGACCTTTGATCTGTTGAAGAGACAGCTTTTCAATTTCATGTGGGCAGAATTGTCCATATAAATACCAAGAAAAGGGATTCTCTTGAGATTGAATATAATACACCCACTGAATTCAGAGAACTTTTTCCTATTCATTCTGAAGCAGCATCCTCTAAAACACCACCTACAGCCTCCACTCTCACAGGACATGAAAGGTACTTCACATAACCAAGACCAAATAGATTGACTCTCTGATAAATTCTCTGTTAGATCAAGAACAACCTTTCTATTTCTAGACCAACTCAAGACCACATTCAATGTTAACTGTTAAAGTTGGAACCTTAACACACAACAGCAGCCACATTTCAATTGCATTACATGGATGGAGACATCCCACTCAAGGATGCTCCACCTCTGGATCCCACATGCTTTTGCCACACCAGGTAGGCACCAGCAGCCTTGACACAGTCAAGGAGGGGGATAGTTTGGATCCATTGACACTGTTTCAAAATGTGACTGATTACACATAGTAGAGAGCACCAGATTCTCCATTTACGTATCAGAGGTGCTGCCACAGGTAGCCTGCAAAATGGATTAATTTAAATGGTCTGTGTGATGTAGCATCAGAAATACCAACTAAAGATATTTCTTTCCATGGGTAATGACAAGAGTCCAGAAGCAGGCTCAGAAGCAAGTTTTCCCACAGCATTTAGGCATTCTTGACTACTCTTACTAGTCACCTGCCAATCTTGAGAGCTGGCAAGTAGTCTCTCACAAAAATCCCAAAGATGTTGACAAGGATGGATGGAAAATCAAAGCGGTCACACAAAAACTAGCACTGTGTGTTAGCCATGTCCTGCCTACTCATCAGGATGGCAAAGGGAAATACAAAAGATCTGACTCCTCATTACCAAATAGGAGGGGGCATTTAAGCATTTATTATTCTTTTCCAGTGAGTTTATGGTAGAATTTCAATACTGTGTTAAACCAAAGAGGAATGAAATAGGCAATATCCACAAAAACATTGGTTGAGACACCATACTCACTGAAGGAAAAGGATATTTCTTTTGCTAAATGTTCTCTAGGCCACTTAATTACCATGATAGTTATTTATTCTTTCCTTCTCTTCTGCTAAACATTTACTATTCCACGCAGCACCCAACCTCATCATCAGTGAGGATGGTCATCAATCTGCAGTGAGTTTAGTTTCCACCACATAATCCAGTCTCACCAGGCACTCTGGAGGAGATGCTCAGCTGGGAATAGCAAGGCAGTGATAAGTTTCTCCTGGTTTTTATTCCCACCTTCTGATAAAACAAAACGCAATCAGCAGTGGCAATGCACTGCACTTCTGCTGAAAATAAATGCTATAACAATCAATACAAATAATTATTTTACCATACATATACTGCAAGCAGTTTATTTCACTTAATCCCTTTACCCTTGCCTCAACAACAACTCTGTTGGTACAGCATAAATAGATAATATGCTAATACATTAGATTGAAGTCTTTAAGGTAAATAAAACACTCTTTCATAACTTTCCACAGCACTGTCTGTATTCCTCTGCTTCACATATGGGGAAACAGAAAGCCTGATAGTTAAGTGTTCTTCTTCTTGTCTTATAATATCAAATGTCAAAAGTAAACCTGTGATACATCTGGAAATCTATGATGTAAACATCAAGCATCTGCAGCAACAGAACAATACTGTGCCAATCAATGCCCAAAATCCCCATCAGTGTTTGTGCTGGTTTCACTTCAGTGCAGCTCACAAATCCTGAACTTCAAGTCTCCTCTAGCACATTCAGATGCTCAGAAAAGGACATTAGCAAAGATCATAAGGTGATATTCTCCTTTCAAAGGAGATGGAAGAATCCTGTAGTATTTACTCAGTATTTTGTAGTACAACCAGCCTGGTTCCCTCTGTGTTGTCATTGTATGACCTGTACCAGACTAGATGTTTGGGCACCCACACTGCAGTTCAAATCTCTGAAGCACTGAACACTGAGCCTCTGACCTCAGTTGACTCGCTACTTTTCTTGCAGCTGTTCAGCAGCTTGTCATTTGAAAGCTGGCCAACAGAAGCACTACACAGCTGGCACAGCTGGTTTATTTGTATATTAGTTCTGGTCACTCGACTTTCTCATCCGGGTATGAAGACAGGATTTGGAACCTTTCTTTCTAATTATCAAGGCATTGTCAATCACACAAAATTAGTTGCATTGCTTTCAGTCCTCAAATCCATTTTTAGTACCAGCATTTTAGTTCTATTCAGCACTACCCCTTTTCCAGGCAGAAATACCATGTCTGGAATCCTAAAAGAAATCCCTTCTGCAACTGTGTATTTTGGGGCTTGATCCTTTGGAAATGAGTGAAGGGTTGTCCCAGTTTGAGGCCACAAGCTACCTGAGGCTAGAAGACAGAAGTGATTCTTACTCCTTTTGAGGAGTAGGAATGAAGATACTGCACACAGATTGGAAGTTTAAAGAGAGGTTCTATTTACTAGTGCATATATACAAAAGGCAATCGGGTAGAATGAATATATCCACAAGCTAAGCCAAGTCTATTGGACTAAATCCATCTAGAATCCTCCACCCCTTCCACCTCAGCAGGCCTATGAGTAGGCTGTAACTATCCCCTCCCCGCCCCCCCCATATCTTATGCTTACAAGGCCTCAGTAGGCTGCATGATGCAGGTCAAAATTCCCTGCCAGCGAGGATCCATCTACCCCACACACACCATGAGAGGAGGAGGAACATGTGCTCTTCCTGGAGACAGACGGGAAGGGAGGAGAGGAGAAGGGAAGAGAACAGTATCAACCAGGCACTGCCTTATAAGCTGTGATACTGGAGAACAGAATAGAATAACAATATTACAATATTCTGGGATGACGAGGTCCATCCCCTGGGATGGATCTTGGTCTCTGTAGTTTTCTTAAGGGAACTGCAACCTCCTCAAGTGTTAGAGCAGGTCCAGAAGAGTGCCACAAAGATGATCAGAGGGCTGGAGCAGCTCTCCTATGAGGACAGACTGAGAGAGTTGGGGCTCTTCAGCCTGGAGAAGAGAAGGCTTTGAGGGGAGACCTTATAGTAGCCTTCCAGTATCTGAAGGGGGCCTACAGGAAGGCTGGGGAGGGATTATTTACAAGGTTTTGTAATGACAGGATGAGGGACAATGGGTTTAAACTGGCAGAGGGAAGATTTAGACTGGATGTCAGGAGGAAGTTCTTTCCAGTGAGGGTGGTGAGGCACTGGAACAGGTTGCCCAGGGAGGTTGTGGCTGCTCCCTTCCTGGAGGTGTTCAAGGCCAGGTTGGATGAGGCCTTGAGTGAGCTGTACTAGTGGGAGGTGTCCCTGCCTATGGCAAGGGGGTGGAACTAGATGATCCTTGAGGTCCCTTCCAACCTTACCATTCTATGGTAAGTGACAGTTAGTGGTCATGCACACCCAACATTTGTACAAGCTTTGTTTTGAGAAGGTGGAAGGGACAAAAAACACAAACGCAGTTCAGTATCCATAACAAGCAACCTCTACCAGTGACATAAAGAAGGGGGGAAAAAAACCAAAACCCAAAACAGGAGTCAAAGATGAACTGAAGGCTTCTATTGTAATAACATCAATATGTATCTGCAGAAATGACAAACTTCAGCTACCACTCTAGAACAGTGTTCTTAAATCTTTCACTGATAGTTAATCATGTTTCATAATGCAGTTTGCATATTAGTAGTTCTGAGATACATTCTCTTACCTTCACGGGGTGCCATGGCAATTACAGAGGAACCAAGAGCAATATGCTGAAAACCACCATGAGAGTCAGCTAGCTCTGAAGATGGGTTAAACTATCAAATACATTGAAAAGTAGGTAATTATCACTGAATTAATTTTTAACACGCTCGGGATGACTGCATTATTTTTTCAAACAAAGCCATAATCCTAAATTGAGCTGCAAGCATAGGTTGGGTTTGCCTTTTATTTTCCATCTTCTGTGGAGTGAAGGTGGTAGATATGGCAGACACCCTTAATCCGCCACCTCAGCAGAGACAAAGAATGTGAAGAGTAGTTCATTTTCTTCGGCATCAAGAAGCTGAAACAGGTTGGTCCTTATTAGCAGGATCTGAGGAGTCTTTACTTTGCACCACTTCAGCTGGAAAGACCAGCAGGGCACATGCAACAATGCTGCTTGCAAATCAGTTGGCTCTCTCATGGGGTGATTTGCTGTATTCCAGTCCTCCTAAAATAAATTTACAAGATGCCTTCTCTGGAGGGACTAAAAATAAATAAGTAAGAGCTATGGGATTTGTATCATGCTCAACAGTGGATAACTAGAACAGGCTCAGAGTATTTGCCACCCTTCGCAGAAATAAGCTGGACAACTTTACCTCATAGAGCGACTGAAGATTTACGTTCATCATTAACATGCAACTAAGCACCACACTCTCCCCAATTCAAAGAGAGACGCCACAACACCTGGTGTTTGTGTGCAAACCACTCCAGAAGGTTTACAAATTCAATTAGGGAAAGAAGCAATGAGCTGTGGCAGGGTAGATAAGTCTTATACAGGCAGGAAGGCATTACTTATAGTGACTAATCCTCAGGCATGGCTCAAGTGTCTGTGAAGAAATAGAGAAGCGAAAAGACATTCATGCCATGCACAGTAAAGGAATCCTGGGAGGCATGCAGATGGCATAAACCCTGGGCACTACGCAATGCAGGGCAATGCCAAGCCTTGGAAGATCCAGCAGAGACTCCAGACCAGGTCTGGACCCAAAATCACAGCACAAGAGGCATGTATCACACAAGTCTGAGAAGTGCATAAAGGTGTGTTTGGAGCAAGTGGGGAATGAGTAGAGGCTCTTAATTTGCAGTGCCTGGGACACTCAAGGAGGTGCTGGAGGACCCCAAGGAAGTGGAGCAAGCAGAGGCAAGAAACAGATCACCCTTTGGTTTCTTGCTCCTGGCAGTTCCAGACAACCCAGCTCCAGGCTCCCCAGTCAAAGCTGCATGCCCTCTTCCCCTGGATGTTGTTCCTGCTTTGGTTGTACCCAGATGATGAGGCCACAGTTCCAAATGCTTACTAAGTATTGTGATCAAGAGGAAGCATGTACCACTGGTGCACTAAAAATTACTTTGCTTAGTTTATCTACAACAGCTTGCATTCAAGAACTGTGATCCTCTCCTCATTTCTTTGATACTTTCCCCAAGAAATAGTAAGTTGGATTTGTCATAGGTCAACTTGAAAGCAGATTTCTAATCTCTTCCCATTTTAAAACATGTGTTAGGGGGTAGGAATCAGACACAACCCAAAATCCACTGTGTTTGTTTGTTTGGTAGTTTTTTGGTTGGTTTTTTTTTCCCCCAGAAGTATTTTTATATTAATTCACTTTTCTGGTATTTAAAATCATATTTAAATCAGACTTGAAGAATTCCTGAGTTTCTTTATTCCCTCCTTCAGCTTTGCCCTGTTTGTAATAAAAGGAAGATTTCTGTGGGGTGTTTTTGTAGAGTTTGCAATCCCACCTACTACATTTTAAATTGCTACTACTTCCTTTTACGCACACACACACACACACACACACACCGGTCCAGTTAAAATGTAAAACCAGTTGAATATATGTCAAGTTGTCACACGTCTTATGACTCAGAGAAAACATAATTATTGAAAACATAAAATAGTATTAAAAATGAGGAAAATGTTCTAACTGATTGATGGCTACATAAGCAGCAGTTCCCTCATTGTGGTCTCCCTCCAGCTGGTTCCTAATGCAGGGCAGAGGAACTCATCCTGTGTTTTCTATCATAGTTTCTTTCCCTGTCAAGCACCCAGTGAGTGAAGGACTGGAGTACTTGCCCGCTCCTACAATTAAGCACCGTCACCTACTTACATCAGGGTCATAAGCACATCTCCAGGCCCACATCAGGAAACTCCACTCTCTCTTTCTCCCTTTGATGAGTGGGATTTAATCACCCAGCCTCTGCAGAACAGCCCCACAGAGGCATGAGGGGAGATCTGAGAACCAGCTTCCTCTTATTTCAAATATCGCCTCAAACTCTTCACTTGAAAAATTCCCTGTTTCCCAGGGACAAGCAGGGGAGGTGGTTCTCTTTTCAACCAAGCATGTCCCTTTCTCTCCTTCCTTTCCAAGCAGGCTTTTGGACTGATGCTTTCCCTCCCCATGGGTTCTCTTTAATGCCATCTCTAGTGGCATGAGCAAGCAAGCCAACCATCAAGAGAAGACTTGACACGGTCTTCTTGTCAGATTTCATGTTGTGCAACTACGCAGCACTAGAAACATTTGGCACTCAGCCTCACACATTTGGTCTCTGAGTATTAATGAATACTCATTAGCATACCAAAGGAATTAAACCTTCTCATCTTATTCTCATTACATATCATATTAAGATAGAGTCTCATCCTAATGTGTTTATGAACCACATTTCAATTTCTTCATTCAGGTTAAATAGCATCTCGCTCTGTTTTCCCACTGTGGTGATGGCTCCTCACGAACCACTGTGCCACTCACTGCAATTAGCTGAATCTCCTGCTCTTCCAATTTGTTATTGCTAAGCTCTGAGCTTACACTCTGGGTATGTTTTGGCTTTTTTTTTGGGGTTTTTTTTTTTTTTTTTTTTTGGTGGGGTTGTTGTTTTTTTTGGGTTTTTTTTTTTTTTTTTGTTTGTGGTGGTGTTGTTGTTTTTGTTGGGTTTTTTTTTTGTTTTGTTTTCTTGGTTTAGGTTTGTTTTTTGTTGTTTTTTTCTTTCCAGTAAAGAAAGTGTACTTATAGTCAATTCAGGTACTTCTTGGACAAATCTGACCACCGCCTTGATTCCAGCCCCAGAAGTATGTTCTGGAAGCCAAAAACGTACATAATGCAAAGCACTCTTTCAGAGTGTTTCATTAAGGCTGAAACTTCTCCCTAAATCAGTTTGCCACACTGCCTTTTGTCTTGCTGGACTCCAATTTGACTCCAAAATGATTGTACTTGTTCCTTCATTTGTAGTCTTCAGCTTCCTAAAGGTAATGTGTATTTTGCACGTGATGTTCTATAAAACTTCCCTCAAATATTTCACTGGCATTCCATTTCTCTGTATTTCCACAAGTCATTCTTACAAAACCATGTAAGCCCCTCTCCCTCTGTCCAAATTCAGTACAATTTCCCATCAGCCCAACAAATTAAGTGTCTCATACAACCCAAAAGGAGAAACAGTTGACAATGTAAGTAGCTGTAAATGCAACCTTATTTTGCAAAACAAAAGTTTTCACTGTAACTGCTTCATTAAAATGTGGAAATACATTTAACATTTCCCATCTTGTAATGATTATCTGAAATGCAAGACGTAAATTAAGCACAGGACTAAAAATCCTTAAGAAACCAACGAATTCATCATTATTTTGTGAAAACACCTGCATATTCTGGCTCTTCTGCTTTAGCTAAAATTTCATTGAATCAAGCTGTGCTACATTTGTCTCTAAGGTTACTGGGTTTTGTGGTACAAGCTACCTTGTATCTTAGAGAGATCCAAATAGACAAATATACTGCAGTGAAAAGTCTCTTTGCTCGTCTCTTCACAACACTTATTTTTTTTACCTCTCTCCTAGCGGTGCTGAAAACCTTCTCAAGAATGGATCCTTCACATTGTTTGCCAAATGCTTATTCCAGGAAAAGGCTGACAGGCACTGCTGCTGGAACAAACCAGCAAGCCTCTTCAAGCTTGGTCTGCTGTTTCGTTATGATTATGGGAGGATTTAAAGAGCTGCTCATTTTATGAAAATAACTTTTCCACAATATTCACAGCGATAAAATCTTCTGCCCATGCAGATATTAACTTCCTTTTTTTTCTACTTCTTTTAAAATATATAAAAACGCCAACTCAACCCCTTCAGTGATGTCCCAGTACTTACAGACTCTGTTGGAGCTGTAATTTCTGACAGCTGGTCTCTGAGAGTCCATCACTGAGTACGCTGCCCAAGCTCCCCAGTTTCATCTCTGCCTCACTAGAGAATAGTGAGGTGATTACACCGCTCAGTTTTTACATATATATATATATATATATATATGTATATGTATNAAGACTTATTCCTGATGCAACAGTTCCATGTTCCATGTCAATTGCATTCCTGCTCCAGTGTTCTGAATCCTTACTGGATCCAGAACAGACTTTGACAAGACTATAACCCTCTTTCATAGAGAGCTGCAAAGGCTCTGCACTGGGTGCAGGACAGGACCATCTGCCTGCGTTCTACCTGAGCCTTCTGGACATCGACTCTGTGTCAACATCTCAATTCTCTTAGAAACACTGCTGACAGCAGTACTCTGGGCTCACTTGTGACACAAAATACCTTTTAGCAGACAACTTTCCTTAGGGAAAACTTCATGTCTTTCTACCAATTCAATTATATTCCATCTGCTGGTTTTGTCAATCAGAAGTTGTCTATTTTTTTCCCCCTCATTGGTCTGAAATCTAAAACTGGGCTGTCAGCAATTACGGGATATTTTATTTAAATAGAATTGTACATATCATCCATGTCCTCATGGGCTATAGCCATTATTAAATCAATTTTGTTGTTGTTGCATTAGACTAATGTAAAGGTAGGATATTGGATTTCTAAGCTAATTATACAGGCAAGAAGTCCAGCCCCAAGGGGAATGGAAACTTTGGTCTGCATACACTCGGGTGGTTTAATTTCCTTAATTCTATCCAAATATCTGGTCAGTTTAATCTAACAGCACTGTAAGTTTCAGGCACTGGAAAGGAGACATTTACTTTACTTACCACTGCACATTTTGGTACTAGGTTTGTAGGAAACGTCATGTTACCTTCCTGGTGAGTGAATCATCAACACTCATCATACACCTACCTCCTTGAAGCCAGGCTCCTTCTTGACTTTCGTATATGAAATGCAGCAGACAGAAGTTAATACTAAATTCTCTCTTTGCTTTTCAAAGCGCCAGGCACCGTGGAAGTTGTGACTCTCCTTAGCCATATCCCTCAAGCTCCCCATTCTCTGAAGCACTCTCTTGTTCAAAGGGAAAAGAGTAGGGACCTTAATGGCACTGAGAGATGTTACACAGAAGATTCACCTGTAATCAATACCAGTGAGGTTCTTTCTTCCCCAGAGGCAACAGACTTGACAGCAGGAATTACTTGAAGTAAATATAAAATGCTAGGGCCACTGCACCTTGCCTAGTTTTTTCTTTTTTTGTTTGTTTTTTTTTTGTTTTGTTTGTTTGTTTGTTGTTTTTTTTTTAAGCTGTGCAAAAGAAACTGGCAGTCTCCTTGGGCCAGTATTTCTTCCTCTTGCTTCAGTTTCTCCAGTAGTATCTAATAAACCTGTAATGAGGGAAAATAGGTCGCACCTTGTATCGTCTGTGCTTTATAAGGAGCTGACACTCAACACTCCCAAGTTTCCAAGGAGAATCTTTGGCTTCAGATCAAATATGAGCTCTTCTGTCTTAAAAGGCACAATTACTCAACTAAACAAACCTAACTGACTCCATACTCAAAATAAGTGCCGGAGCTGAGAGAAAAAAGGCAATCATCTGCAGAAGAGAAGGTTTCAAGGAGACCTGACAGTAGCCTTCCAGTATCTGAAGGGGTCCTACAGGAAGGCTGGGGAGGGACTATTTACAAGGTCTTGCAATGACAGGACAAGGGGCAATGGGTTTAAACTGGCAGAGGGAAGATTTAGACTGGATGTTAGGAGGAAGCTCTTTCCAGTGAGGGTGGTGAGACACTGGAACAGGTTGCCCGGGGAGGTTGTTGTGGTTGCTGCCTCCCTGGAGGTGTTCAAGGCCAGGTTGGACAAGGCCTTGAGTGAGCTGTACTAGTGGGAGGTGTTCCTGCTTATGGCAGGGGGTTGGAACTAGATGATGCTTGAGATCCCTTCCAACCTTACCATTCTATGATGTCCATTTGCAGATATTGGTAGCTCTGCATATGCTAAAAACATAGGAACAATGAGCAGCTAGTTATAATGAATCATGGCAGACACTGATCAAACCAGGTCATAAGTAATTCGGTCCTCGCTGCAAAAAAGATTTAAAAAAAAAAAAATTAAAAGAAAAAAAAAAATCAGCCTTTCTGTGTCCTTAATAATCTGGAAAAAAAATTCCAATCAACATGGAATTTTGCAATATAACTAAAATTTCAATATGACCTAGGGATTTCAAAGATTTTGCAAGTCCTAATAGCAGAAAAAGGAGAGAGGAAACCAAGAAGGCAGAGCTAAGCTCTAGCAAGCAGTAAATGGATATGCTTCACATAAATTAATAGGAGTAGTTTAGTACTAAAGTGTAATATTTAAGGAAAGATTAATCAAAGGGTAGTTTCTCACACCTAAAATGTGACCACAATGCTTAACAATGGGTAAAATGAAAAAAAAAAACAAACCATGCTTTTCGTGCCATTTCTGTGCAAGATGTACTAATTTTCAATCAGTACTAGAGATCACAGACTAATTAATGAGTGATTGCCACCAGTTATGGATACAGACTCTGAAATATAATAATAGTTGTGCTATAAGCGGAAGAAATATTTGAACAAGCTAGTTGGAGTAGAGATAACCCCTGAATCAAATTTTTCAGTTTACGTAGAAACAAATGCTTTTGCAATACCTAAGCTTAACTTGTACATCAAAATTTCAGTAAACCAACTTAGTCTGTCTGATGCTTACCTTTGTGTACACATTTTTTACAAAAATACCTGCATTTGTAGAACAGAGTGAGAAATATTAAAACCATAAAAAGTACAGCACACTTCCACACAGACAACCCACCTTTCAGATAACAGAATTTTAAACACTCTAGCCCTGGCAAAAGCACTCTTGCAGAAGCCATGTCCTCATGCCACCTTCATACTCACGTACACTGATCAATATTGGAGGTGAAATGTTGGGGTAGGAAGCGCAGGGAAAGGAGGCCTGAAACAGAGTTACAGGGAAAGGAGGAGACAAGGTGTGCGCTCCACAGATCTGGCATAACATATTTCCGGAGCACATGCATAATCCTATTACTGTTTGTTTTCTATTGCAGGTAACTTAATGCTATACATGTTTAATGTAGTAAATCTGAGCACGTGGTGGCTGTCTCAGAACAGCGCACGCTGAGAAGATTTAGCCTTTTCACCTAGCCTTCACATGTTGAGTCCATGCAGTATGCTCAGCATGTGCACACACCTTGTGCTTGCCTCCTCTGCATTTGCCTCAAATCAGGGCAAAAGATCTCACTGAACACAACTGGACGAGGACCTCATTTACTGTGTTTGGCCAGGAAAAGCATCGGTATCGCCAGGTGAGCTTTTATTAAGTAGTGGGTGTCATTTATAAAATCACAATCTGGAAGTCCTAGTCAATAGAAGAGTCTAAAACATTGCTCCTTCATAGAAAACAGGATTTGCATACCTTGTTTGAACTGTTCTCTTTGTTGTTGTTTTGTATGGTGTTATTGTAGCTCACATAGTAGCCTCCATACATATATACGGTACCTAGACTATACATATGTACTCCATATTTACTCTAAATACCACAAAGCAAAGCTGTGCTTTGTGGCAACACTGGGACCCAAACAAGGTATCATTACACATTAAAATTGTATTAAACTAATTGAAAAAATAGTTCAACATTGCTAATAAAACAAGATAAATACTAAACATTAAAAGACAGAGACTTTCCAGTGTTCCATAAACCCACACCCTTCAGACAAATCAATTAATTGCATCGTAAAAGAAATGCTGCGAAAGAAAATATTCCAGGAGAAAGCTGTGAGTAAAAAGCTTCAGGTGATTTTTGATTACAATAAAAACAATTTCCATTCTTCATAAAATATGCAGAACTTTACATCTTAAATAGTATAGTTACCCTCAAAAAAATTACTTTTTAATCTTGCAAGAAATTAAACCTTAATTGGGTAGGAAAGTATTTGGAATATATCCAGAAAGGAAAAAAAAAAACCCCAAACTACATCTATTCTCATGTAAGTGGCACAGCATCTGTCAAGAGCTTTCACATACCTTCAGGAAGATATCTCAAATTAAGTCACCACAGTACTTGATTTGAGTGATCAGAGTTAACATTCTGCAAACCCAAACCGGCTGCCTTGTTTATTCCATAGTTTCAATTTCTACTGCTGTAATTCACCTTGGCGAATAAATGGATGCATGAAGGGCTCGCCCTCTGAATAAATAGTAAAATTTAACTTGAATGACAAACATCTCATTTCTTTGTGACGCTGTTGAAGCAAAATCCTTTTGCAAGAGATTTAATGAGCAGTTCTGGAATAAAAACTAATGGTGTGTCCTGGCTATGTGGCCACCTCGATGAGCATTAGAGTTACATCCAAGACCAAGGGGAAGATGAGGAAGATGCACTATACAAAATCCGCCTTCATTTGAAGAGTAAAGTATTACTCGGTGGCATTATACATTGCTAATAAATTTTCTTTATCTGAAACTATAATTTAATATTTATGTATCTAATTTACATGTGACAAAGTAGCATATTCTAAAATGAGAGTGTAACCAGCAAACTATTAACTACCATAAACAATACCGAAACACAACTCAAACATATTTTAAGGAAACAATAGATACATTTTTGACTGGGGAAAGATTTCAACTGCAAATATTGTTTTAAATACAGTTGTTAATTATGTTCTTGGGAAAAAAAAAATAAATCTTTGAGCTCAGATTTTCTGCTTAGGGAGTCCTGGGTATATACATAAAGACCAAGAGTACACTACCAAGAAGACCCTTATTGGTTACTAGTAGGTAGAGTAACAATAGTGAATGTTGAAATTGGGAAAAGAAATCTTCTTCAGTATCAGTGATATATGATGCACTAGACAATATATCCCCTTTGAGCAGAAACTAGAGAAAATATCGTGCCCTTTATTATCTCTGTGGTTTCTTATGTGTAATAGAGAGCAAAAGAATTGCACTTATTGTAACATTACAGTAGTGTTAGATTGCAGCTCACCTTTAAGATTATTAGTGGCCATAATACTTATGATAGGTTGTGCATTACGCAAAAATGAATAAAGATGTGCATTTAAATTAAAAAACGAGCAACCACTTACAGAACCAACAGTGAGGCTTAACATAACAAACATGCACTAACCCTACACTTATGCAAAACTAAGTTCTTCCAGGAAACTGTAACCAACTGTTGACCTTCCACAAAGGTAAAGGTTTTGTCCCTTGGTAATATGTTTGGACTTTGTAGTTGAATTCCAGTTTATTAGCTCATTGTCTGTAAATGTGCTGTTCCACTGTGATATCCTTTAGCTGCCCTTGAGCTTCTGCAGTATCTGCAATCTTACAGTCACTTTTATTTAAGGTTTTATTGAGCCGCAAAGTAAGTCCCCTTCAGTACTACACAAATAAGCTTTCTTATTCATCCTCTTCAGGTTCCTGTGGTAAAATTGGTGTCTCTTCCTTTAAACAAGCACTAAAAAACCCAAGGATTGTGCTGTAAAGGTGATATTTGCTCTTCTCAGATGCAATGTTATGACCTTCATCTGGGTAGATCTAGCAGAGGAGAAAGGAAAAAAGTAAATAGTTTTTAAAAGGCCTTTCACATATTTAGGGCTCTAATTTTCTTTCTCCGATCCTCAACATGTTTTAGATGACAACAGCATGATAATATTAGTTTTACGGCACCAAGAAAAGCCAATAAAACTCAAAGTAAAACTCATTCTCTTCGAATTTGAACCCACATAAAACAACCACTGCAGTGGGATCTGCAAGCGTGAAAAAATTTATATTCTCAGTCATTGTGCTTACAACAGTTTACTTAGCTGGCATTTTCAATAGTGTCTAGGCATCCAAATCCCATTAATGTCAATGAGGATTAACTACCTCGTGCTTTAAGGACCTCTCGATATTCCAGCTTCTAAGCATTCAGCAAAAATTCTTTTTATTCATAATTTTTAACTATCTCCCTATCTTATCTAAAGCACAGCAACCCTCTCCTAGTGTGCATGTTGGCGGTTTATTTCTCAATTCAAATCACTCTAGAAGAATTCCAGGCCACAGGGTTCAGGACAGGAAACTTGCAGTGGTCAGAGGCAAAAAACCAGCTGTTTCCTCAAACTCAGGTTATAATCAGGTTGCACGAGTACAACTCAGAAGAGCTCTTTTGAGGTATTTCTGTCATTCCTGCCTCCTCTTCACTCCACAAGCCTTCACATCACCTCAGCTGAAATCACAGGGACAGCTGGAACAGATTCTACCCTACTCGCACAAAGTCCTTTTCCTTTTGTGAGTGATGCTAATTCCCTTGTTGGCTCCTCTGAGCTGATGTGAGCTCACAGGCTTCTGTAGAAACTACAGATTCACCTAAGCTTCAGAAAGGTTGAGGTTTGCAATGTGCAGTATCAGAGATACATGGAGTGACCCAAAAACACACACTCTAAGATATTCAAGAATGTTTAATGCAATCAGAACCCTCAGCCAGCACGGTGGTGGGTTCCATGCAAGTCTGTATGTTAGCAGCATGTCCTTTCCTCCTCACTTCAGTCTGTCCCTCACAGCCCTCTCAACCTCTGCAGGGTTGTGGTGAGAGGGAACAGTGCTCATTTTTTAGCTACCTTTTTATAAATGTAAACATTGAAAATAAGAGGAAATTAGTTTCATACAAATCAATACTTTTTTTAGATAAAATGGGACTAAAGGAGTGGTATCTGCAAATTGGAGAGTGCATATGGACTCCAATGCACTTTGCACAGTGTAGGATAAACAGGTAGGGAAAAAAAAGAAAGAGGAGAGAGGAGAAAGACCCCAGAAGAGTGACAAGATGTGGACTATAGCAAGAAAAATGAGGCAAAATGGAGTTTTAACATCAAATTGACAGACTGCTAGGTCATTGTGGTAGGGAGGGTTCTTCTTAGAGAAGAAATAGCAACATGAGGTTAAATGTTGAACACTGTTTATATGAAATTGTCATTGTAGGCCTGAATGAGCCAAAATAGGCTTACACATGTTCTGGCTTGCCCAGACATGTTTTTCTGCTCTCCCTCCTTCTGCTGTGGGAAGAAGCAACTGTGGAAAGAGGACAAAGAACCTGGAGCCACTGAGTCTGAGGACTCTGGCCTGCTGAGACTTGTTTTGCTCCTGTTTGCATCCTGTGGTAAACGAGGTACAAACACCTGGCTTGTGTATGCCTCATACAAGGCCTGTGTTTTCTCAAATTTGGGTAAAGTAAGCCTATGGTTTCACCTAACATGGTCAAGCTTGGCTAACTGCCATTTTGACTGGCAATTCTGTGTCCAAAGGCCCATTAGTCTCAGGTTGTATCAATTAAAAGAGATGAGCAGGTGACACAACCTGCTCTGTCCTTGCATTTGTGCTTGCTTGCTGCTTGCTACTGCTGCCACCATTGCTCTCTGGTTCTAGCAGTGATTGTGCCATTGTCTTCTGCAGCATTATGCTATGCTAAGCTATAAGCTATCTCTGCCACAAAGTAACAAATCCTGATACTCAGGGTTTGCCTGGAAACTGCTTGCCTTGAGTTTACCAGGAATAGGTACCAAATACCTCCACACAATAGGCCTGTATAGCCAGCGTGACATCCGTGCTAAGACTGCACATCGCAGATATCTGCCATGATGACGAACCCTGGCAGTACACACAGATCATCCAGAGAAATCAGGATAAGGTCAGAGATTGTCTGTCTCCTTTCCCCAGCACCCTGTGAAGCCTGGAAGAATCAGAAGCCTCAGTGGCCGACAAGGCTTCAGCAGAATTCCCTGAAAGTGTTTTGGGCACTGTCTGAAGCTGTAGCTAGCCCAGTGGGTTGGGAGATAATTTTTGTGAGTAAATACTTAAAGCCTCTTGTAATTCACCATTGCTTCCTGCCATAAGCAGAAAGAAGCTTCCCACATCCCTCTAGTGGGCAAGTGGTATATTTACTGCAAGAACCTTCTCTCCAGTTCAGTTAATGGTTATATACTTTGCTGCTTATTTCTTAAACATTCTAGATCCTATGGTATCATCTGTATAATGTTTCCATGACTGTTGCAAGAGAACCTGATCATTATTAAAAGTGTGTGTGTGGGGAGACCCCTGAATATTGAAACATAATAAACAATATTATTTTTTAACAATATAATCTTGCATTTATTAATTACCCTTCCATTACAGAAATGCATATAAATGCACATACCTGCATAGTGTAGTTAACTCCAGCTTTTATTAGATGTTTAATTAGTTCCGCTGAATGCTGAAAGTGGACTTTAGCTGCAAGAAAACATTTGGACATTATTATTAGAAAAAAAAGACACTAATATGAAATATTTATCTACTAAACAGCTTTGACCAAAAACATCTCCAGTCTTAAATTGAACACCTGGTCAGAAGTGGACAGTCCTATGAATAACAGTAAAATTGGGTGTAACAGCTGAGTTTGGAGAGAAGGAGCTGGATGCACCAAGGGAACCTATGCTTTCCAGGCCCTCCACAAGGACCTTTCTCTCTACACACACTGAGTGTAGAGATTTGCACACACTGTCATAGTTTAGAAGTTTGTAAAACCACTCTGTCCCAGCATCATGGCAGTTTATAATTGGTTACAAGAAAGTACATTGGATTTCCTCTGTCTTGCACAGGGTTATTACAGCCCCCACTCCTTTAGGTAACAGACTTTCTGCAACGTATCAGTAACTTGATCTTCATGTAGTAAACACAGGCAACTTTACTACCATGTCCCAGCCCTGTAGAACTCAGGCTGCAAGTGGGATGGATGATGTCACTAGATGGGATATTAAGAGAGGGCAGCAAGCAATTAGAGTTCTATTCTTGGGCATACTGAATTGCTCAGACACCTATAAGAGTCCCGATTCCCTCTAGTATTGAGTTCAGAGGGGTAGAAACTGCTGCTTGCCTTTTATACTCCAGCAAAGTCTGAGACCTTTATGCCTGCTCAGTCACCCAACTGTAGCTTTTCTGTCCCTCTCTCCCCTGCTCTGGGAAGAAACACTGGATGGTATTTTCACCCTTCTTATTGAATTTGGGATCCATAATATAAGTCTGACAATTTATGCTGGGGTGGAAGGCCAACTGGTACCATCCTCACTATGCCAACTGCACATATAGGCACTGTCTCTTCAGCCCTTGTGCTGTGAGGTACTCATCCATCCAGACCAAGGAGCAAGAAACTTTGTATTATCCCACATTCAACAGGAAAATTCCAAGGAAAGAAGTATTCATGTGCATGTCTACAAAGAAGCTTGTTGCAGCACTGTAAGTTGTGCCTGCGTCAAAGCTTATTCTTCAGACCTACATCAGCTAAAAGTTTAAAAACACGTACTGTAGTTAAACTTGAATCTATAATACAATTTATCTTCTGACTGACATCTTATGTTTCTATTTAAAGTGCCAGAACTTAGTCTGTTTTACTTATTCTCTGTCTTAAACTACTGTTGAAAGTATTTGTGTGCTATTAAAAGGTTCCCTATAGTTCAAGTTTCAGATACTTCGGCACTACCCTGTAATTGATTAGCTGAAAAGTTTAACTTCTCATTTAGTGCTGTACCTCATCAACCGTACTGATAATTCTTTCTTCAATTGCAGAAGCTCTGTGAATTTAAAATACCATTAAAAATTTATGTTGTTTTATTAATAATTCATATAACACCTTTCACTAGCAAGACAGCAGTCCACAAGATTTAAACAAATTAGAACATACAGCACCTAAAAGGTACAAATACTGAGCAAAGAAAAGCATCATTGGTTTGGAATTAGAAGTGACAACAGAAATACAAAAGTCTTATCACAGGGATAACAAAACTAAAAATGTACTTGCTAGCTATGTGCCTCATCAGTCTTTTCATGTCTACCTGATAGAACCTCTGACTCCAAATATAATTGTCTCTCTGAATACTTACCATCAGCTGTCCCATGGACTATTAGCAAATTTGCTTCTTTTAAACCATGGAGATTGTGTAATACACTGGATGCCTGGTAAACAAACACAAAGTTTAAGTGAATTGTATTTTAAGGGAAAAATGGTCATTTTCAATTACATATTAGAATAATCTAACTTACCTGATAGGTATTTTCCTCTTTTGATGGAATACCAAGGTATCTTTCTGAGAAAGCTGATGCTATGAAAGTGAAAACCAAAAGTTTGTGAATTAAAACAAAACAAAACCCCACAAAAACTTGCACTGGTTCTGACTTAGAATCAGGAGGAGCTGTTTAAGCCATGAAATCAACAATGAGATCTTAATTTACATGCACTACATAAAACCATTTTAAAATGGTTTGAAACCACCTCATAACCAAAATCAAGCTGCTACAAAAAACCCAACCCAAACCAGTCAACCAAAACCAACCAAAAAAAAAAAAACAAAACCCAACCAAAACCAAATCCAAAGCAAATCAAATAAAAAATAACACAAAACAAACCAAACCCCAAACTCTAACCAAACCAACTAACCAAAAATCAAAGCAAAAAATAACAGACTGTTAAAGGAACCTGCTCTGATTTCCTGTATATCAAAGTCCACAGTCCACAACCTGTGCTAAAAAATTCACACACAGCACTAAATATCCTGTGACTGAATGATCACCTGCTTGGTATCGTAAGGAATTCACCACTAACCTTAACAGATTCATTCCTATTAAAAATATTGATTCAGGCTGATATACCTACAGGATTCTTAGGAGATGTGGTGCCTGAGTGACTTTCAGCAGGAAATTGGAAACACAACTTCTTTGCAAAGATCAGTGGTATTAGTAATAGTGTATCTGTTGTGTTTTGGTAAACCATCCCAATGCTAACTGTGCCTTCATTTGAGGACAGGACAGTGAGGTGAAATTCAGCTGATACTGTTGCAATATCTGCCCTTAGTTAAAATGAATAGTAGTTCCACGAATAAAAGATACTTTGAACAGACTATCACACTGGCATAGGGCAGGGAATGCTCACCATACAGCTTCATATCTGTAATAGGTGCCACCACAGCTCCACACTTGAAAAGCCGTTCACTGGATTTCAGGATCATTGATGTGATGTAGCCACCATACCCCTAGAAATGGAAATTACATTGAGATTTTTATTGGTTCATTTCCTTTTAGCAACAATCAAGTTAAAGGCCATTGTGTTAATCCAATGTTACCATTTTACGTTATGTACCTGCAAGAACTGCCTTTGAAGGAAATGTAAACCTACAGTTAAAGGTGAATAAATATCTCATTTGACCTGGTCATGGTCTTTAAAGTATGCCATTAATAATAATGAGTATATTTCACTTTAATTGTCTTAAGTCCATCATGGCAGATTAGCCTGTAGTTAGAAAAAGATTTGAAAATTACAGAAAAAAACCCCAACATACCAAATCAATAATCAAGGGTAAGGCTTTTAGGAACACAGACTGGATGGGAATATTTGAACTCAGTTTTTAATATAATTAATGTAGATAGTTGCTATTTACCAAGATACACTGAACATTTTGCTGACAGGACAGAGTATGAGAAACCTGTGAAGCTACCACAAGTCCTCCCTCTGACACTTGAACCTTCATAGATTGAATCCTATTGCTATTAAAAATGTTTCTGCTACAGTAATGTCAAACATCCCACAGACGTGTACAGATCCTGCACTGCTTTGCAAATAGAAGCTGTATGTAGCCACATTGCTCAATATTATGTTAGCCTCTGAGTGCCCTTTCTGGCCACAAAAGCATCCATCAGGCTGCTTTGATGCAAAATAGGAAGCAGAGACTGCGTGAAGAAGGTGGAAAAGATAGGGCAGGAATGCCCCTCACCACATTTATCTGTCCTTATGGCACATCTACCCTGTAAATCATCATCAGGATGAATCATCTCTCCTGCAAAGTCTATAATGCACCTCTCTGGGAAGATCTGTGACACAAAAGAGAGTCACAAAACCATGAAAACTTAAGCTTGAGACAACAGATTTCCCAGAAATGACAGTGGCAATCCATATCTGTATAGCTATAATAATTCCTGACCCATGGAAAATTAAATTCTGAATTGTAGAGTCTGGGATCAATTATTTTCTCATATATTATGGGTTCTTTAAAATCCTCTATTTGCCATTTTTGTTTTTCCTTTGTCAGAGCTGGAAAATTGATTTTTGCCATTTTTCTTTCATTGCTGTGCTTGGCACAGTGCACTTCAGGAAGAAGAAATTATCCTATCATAGGTAAAAGAAAGCTGTAAAATGCTAGCCAAGCCTAAAAAAGGATATTGTGCAGCAAATGCTCATGGAGTTTTCAGTGTGGACCATTCTGAACCCTGTTTGCCTCTCCTCTTCATGTCTAACTATTTAAAGAATAGATTATTTCTGCAGAAGAATGAGAATATTTGGAAATCCTTTAATATTATCTAAGAAAAATAAGCAAAGAGGACTAATCTTTGGAATTAACATAGGAAATAAAGACTAAGACCTGGATTTTCAAGGGAGTGTGAAGAACTCTACTGAAATTACAGTCCAGAAAGACAACAGGTGTCCAGATTTATCCATGAGCAGAAGCAGATTTTATCTAAGAAAGAATTTCTGAGTGGGCACTGGTATAATTCAAAGAGTTTAAGAGAATAGCAACTTTCCTCTGCCCCTGGGTTCTCTAAATTTGCTTTTGTTTAACATTCTGCTTCTGTCTTTCCCAGTAGCTCTACAGCACAATTTTAATCCTAGGGAAGCTATTGCCAGGATATTTATTATTTATGCCATGTATTCATTAAGAGCTTGGTTTAGTTCTCCTGGGAATTTCTCTCTTTGGTGCTTGTGCCCTTGCTTCCAACCAGGATTTCCAGGATAAAAAAAAAACATTACACAGTGAGATCACATTTTCAGAAGCACTTCACAGAGACAGCAGAGGAAACAGATCATATGTCCTGATGCAAAGATATATGGTATCTCACTCATCAACTGCATTTCTGTGGTTACAGCCTAATTGCCATATTCTTCACAAGCTGGTTGGTTGTGAAGGTGTAATTTGTTTTCAAGTTCTACTTCTTTCATGAATTAAAAAAAAAAAAAAAAGTGTGGAAACACAATTTGCTGTCTAAGAGTTCAGAAAGGCCCTAGGATCATGCATAACATATCATGCGTCAGTGCTGGGACCAGTGCTGTTTAACATCTTTGTCAGTGACATGGACAGAGGAATGGAGTGCACCCTCAGCAAGTTTGCAGCTGACACCAAGCTGTGTGGCACAGTCAACTTGTTAGAGGGCAGGGATGGCATCCAGAGGGACCTGGACAGGCTGGATAGGTGTGCCCAGGCCAATCTCATGAGAATCAACAAGGCCAAGTGTAAGGTCCTGCACCTGGGTAGGCACAATCCCAAGCACAAATCCAGGCTGGGTGGTGAATGGCTGGAGAGTAACCCTGAG
>VWZE01014154.1:62394-87839 GCA_013396675.1 Eubucco bourcierii
ACAGGTTGCCCAGGGAGGTTGTGGCTGCTCCCTCCCTGGAGGGGTTCAAGGTCAGACTGGATGAGGCCTTGAGTGAGTTGTACTAGTGGGAGGTGTCCCTGCCTATGGCAGGGGGTGGGAACTAGATGATCCTTGAGGTCCCTTCCAACCTTACGGTTCTATGATTCTATAACTTGGGTTTGTACCCCTCACAGAGAGAGCAAGGCAGCACTGGCAGATTGCCTGGCATTCAGAGGCAGGTATTTTCCACACTGTGCCTTTCTGAACAGTCTTGTTACTCTTGTGCCTGGTTCAGACTATTGATTGTGACAAGGATTTTATTTCTCTGTAGCTCTAAAACCTCCTAAACAGCTCCCTCACAGTGCATGATTCCAGCTCTATGAGATGAGCACTAAGCAAATTCAAAGCCATCTTATTTTCAAGCAAAGTGCATATTCTATTTCCACCAGTTAGTCAAATTTAAGGCATTTAAAAAACCCCATCAAAATTCCTGTTACAATGCTGTACATAGTAAAAATGAAATGATTTTTTAAAGTGGATTTTTAAATGGCAATATAAATAGTGCAGAGGAAAATATAACTAACTACAGGAAGATGCTAAATAGATTTTGTTTTCCTGATTCTAAACTTGACTTTTGAATTTTATGAAATTCTGTTTGACAGCAGAAAACAACTCTTAGGTTCTAACTTGGAAAGAGTAAATTTCCCTGAATTCAAGGCAACATTGAAGTTTATAGAATTTCCCAGTATTTGCATTTGACGTTCTCACATCTCCACTATTCGTTCCTCATACTTCCAGAAAAAAAATGCAGGAACATCACCATAAATATCTGAGGGGAGGGTGTCAAGATGAAGGTGTCAGTCTCTTATTGGTGGTGCCCAGTGACAGGACAAGGAACAATGGTACAAGCTAGAACACAGAAGGTTCCAACACAACATGAGGAGACATTTCTTTATGGTGAGGGTGACAGTATCGGAGCAGGCTGCCCAGGGAGGTTGTGGATTCTTTTTCTCTGGAGACTTTCAAAACCCACCTGGACGCATGCCTGTGTGACCAGCCTCAGAGTAACCCTGCTTTGGCAGGGAGAGTTGGACTGAAACGCTGGAGGTCCCTTTCAATCCCTAACATTCTGTGATTCTGTAATTCAAATGGAGCCAAAACATAAATGAACACGAAACATCAAATTATGGATGTGTTTTCCTTCTCTTTTAGTGAAAGAAATTGTTTTATGAAAACAGTTATTTACTTGTGAACTGATAGTATTTTCTTAAATAATCATGATGATACATCCTGCTATTCTTGCACATTACCTTTCCATATATGCCCAGTCTCTTAGGATCAATGAATGGTTGTTTCAATAGTGATCTGAAAGAATTTTTAAAAAGAAGAATCTGTTTTAGTTTGGTAAAGTAAAATGGTGAATTATGCTTGTTGGATCTAGTATGGAAAGAAAAAGTATTTGTACAGTAAGGTATATATAAGTATATATATAGAAAAGTAAGTATAAGTATAATAATAAGTAAGTAATATATATAAAGTATGGTATATATACGTGTATATATATAGTATATAAGTATATATAAATATATATATACACACACACACACATATATATACACTTACATATATATAAGTAAGTATATAAGTCATATATTCATATCAGGTAAAATAAATGTATTAGGCATATCAGGCATATCATTCTGCATATCAGGAAGAATAAAAGTATCAGGCAAATAAAAGTATTGCACTGGGAAATATGCTTTTCTTTCAAATCCCTTCTCTGTATGGCAGTTAGTGGTGGGCTTATCTCATCTAACTCAAGATATATGAATCTGAGCATTTTGAGTAAATCGCCCATTTACACCTGTTCTTCATTTAAAGGAGAGAAGAGAGACACCTCCAAAGAGTTGGTCCTTCCCACTCATGTTGGAAACCTCTCCCAGTCTGAGGAGAATCACTTTTCAGAACTGCCAGGATTTTCCACTAACAATACCTTAAATGGTTTTGAAGATTTAAGCTAGGTACCTGGTTTAGACCAGGTTCCTAGTTTTTAGACAGCTGAAGGAAGGTGAGATGAACACAACTTCTTCAATATAGGATAATTAATTCTCTCATTAGGGCCATCAATCTCTAACAGTGTATTTTATACAGAAAAGACAGAATTACCTGAGGGCAAAATCCAACTGCTTTTGAGGAGACAAAACCAGAAGCAGTACCTCCTCTCAGACAGGGGCACCCTCACATTTTTCACACAGTGCATCCAAAAAGAATCCAGATGTAATTTAGCCTAAAACACCTTAATATCTGAGCAGGGTGATGCTCTCACAGCACAGTGCATGGCCTGCTTCTGATGGCCCTTTCACAAGGGTGAGCCTGAACTGCACTGCTCAGCACAGCCCGTTCCTGACCAACAAGCACACCAACAGCCCAAGTATGTCACAGACAGTTGCCTACTCATGGAATGGCTGAAGTATCCAACCCCTTTCATAAGAAGATAAAAAAACTCAAAAATATCTGTGTCAAAATCTGTCTTCTCTTGAGAATCCCCAGAAAAATTCCATCCAGATCTTGATATTAGCCATCTTAACACGTGCACCCTGAATAAAGAGTGCTGTCAAAGCCATGTGTGATTACTCCACTCATGGAAATGACTCTCTTCTGTAGCTGGTAGATTTATCAGTCTAAGGTAATGCAAATGAGAAGTAATAGGCATTTGCCCAATTTTTGCTCTCATTTACACAACTATAACTCCATTTGCTTTGTACAATTCCTCGAGTCCTGTCGCAGAAATGAGAGCAGTAGCCTATGGCATGGTCCTATTGTTACACAAATGCATTAACCTGCATTGCCAGATATTTTCCTACAGAATGTAGACAAATACAAGTTAGCTCAGATGGCATATTTGAATTACACACAGAAGGACAGTTTTATCAAAGAGAAGCACAAACACAAAAAGCAAACACCTCTTCGATCCTTTATTTGCCGTTTCTTCATGAAAAGATTATTGTTTCAAAATCTGCAACTGCATTAAAAACAAACATTAACAGTATTCGCTATGCAAACAAAACAGTCTGGGCAGTCTCAGTTAGAAAATGCTCATTTGTCAAGGTGGAAGAAAGGTAAAAGAGAAGAAAAGTTTGCACATACGTACTCTACGGCTGCTATTTGGTCCTTCACTTCCACTGATCCCAAGCACCGGTGGACCTCCTGTAGAATCTTAAGGCCTTGGAATCCACTCCCTCTGCCATCAAATCGAGCTACGATGACATTATCAGAGTTGACAAGCACTGAGTCCCAGTCAATGTGAAATTTATCTGTAACCAACTGGCTGCCTGGAGCTTCATCACTGCAAATACCAACACACCAGACACAAACGAAGACTATTGACAATGTGATGCACTTTGCCGTTCTCCGATATTTTATTTAACCTAGATGGCAGAGTTCAGTCGGTTATGCAATCCTGCCGAATTACTGTCACTTCCATCAATACCATCACATTAGCTAGTGCTGCTATTCCTCCAGCAGCAGTAAGCAAAATGATTTCTTTTATCTTTACAACCACTATGTTGCAGTGTTGCCAATATCTGAATATACTTCATAGAAGGAAACAGAAAACTAAAACATGTAATGCTGCTTATAGGTTAATAATGCGAAAAAGAAAATAACAATCACTAATGGCTAGCTCAGCTCTGGGAGGGCTCAGGCAAAATTTGTTAAGTCACACTAAAGAGATAAAAAGGAAAATTCATTTGGTACTCTGCTTATGATTTTGTAGGATATATAATACTATTAAGAAGAATGTCATCTTAGAAAACAAAAAATAATTGCATTATTGTATCCTTGAATGGATCTTTTGAAATAAGGTACAGAGAAGGCTAAAGTATGCACTAGAGAAAATTATATTTTCTCCATCAAAATTCATAGCAAGTAATGAATGCAGGCAGGAGTGATAAGTTTATTTTACGACTGTAAAGAAAAAAGAAGAAGGTGGTTTGCAGCAGAAAAAGTGGAATAAAATGGGAAAACACATCTTCTAAAGGAACAATAAGCATTCTCCATTGAAGCCAAACATACTATTTTCCTTCCAAAGAAAATAAAATGTCAGTTTTAAAAGGGTAGCTTGTCATTATTTTTCCCCCAAGATAAACACAGAATAAGAAAGCAGACTACCATGAAGTTGTACAAAATGCAAAATACTTTTATGCAGGCTGCATCTGCCAGTTGAATGCAAATTAAAATGTAAAAGTGTCTGTGCAGGCTGTATGGAAATTAGGCTGGACAGTGTCTGTGGGAATATCCTGTCTAAGGTGAAAGAAAGATGAAGACAGAAATTGCTATTTCACCAAAGAGATTTATACAAACCTGGGGGCAGGAGAGATAAAATCTCCTACAATAATTCCTGTCTTATATGTACAATAATGAGTTGATTCCATATCTGTTTTTGCCTGTGGATAACATAGACTGCCCTCAAGGTAATTACTATACTAATTAGCAAGCATGTGATGAATACATATGTTCTCAAATTCAGTCAGACCTACCTATGCAGTTGATATACCATGAACTGAAATCAGGATCACTTGGTTATTTACCCAGTCACAACATGTTATGCTTGATCCACCATTACTTTGTGCATCAACTTCATATTTGGCTTTATAAAAGAAAGGAAGGGCATTTTTTTCTTTGCTTAACCAACTCGGTTGTGATTATGCTAATTGCTAACAATGCAGAAAAATTAATTTGGAAATACCAACTGTCAAGTGAGCTCTGCAGAAAACACACAACTGAGAAGTCTATTATCATTATTATTTACAGTGGGAGCAGAAGCAGAACAATTCTTTCAATTTCTGCTTATTGTACACAGTAAGGTTTTCAGAAGCACTCTACATTGGCATAGATAATTTCACAGAACTTTTACCACTACTCCCACTAATAGCAGCCTTAGAGTAGCTGGAGGTTTTTTTTCAACTTTTCCACAACTTACTTTCCACAATAAAGCAATATATCAGCAATGTTCTTGTTTGGCTAGTTATCTTTCCAACAGCTTAATGCACCCTATACAAGTGAAAATAGCATGATTCAACATGCTTCCCACCCACCTAGTGTAGGAGCAAGGCAAATACACTGTTTGCATTTCTGTTATATATGTTATATATCCTGGTTATATATATATACTTATACACACACACACATTTATATATCTAGACACTTAGGAAGAATAGTAATATTTGTAAGCCCTTCTTTATATCAGGAAGTGCTTAAAACAAGCCAACAAACAAAAGGTTTTAAATGAAAGATGATGCCCTCAGACAACTACTTCTATTAGGAAAGCAGTAACAGAATTTTAGCAAGATTCTCAGTGGGAGAGTTAATAGTGAGTTCTCCCAGACTTCTTCTCTAGAAGGTATAGGTGGACTTCTTTAAGGCTCAGACTTTAAACACCATACATCATCTGCTCCTGCTTGATGGTTGCTTGATGTATGGTTTTTGGAAGCAATTTTCCAGTAGCTAATTTATTTCAAGAATGTCCATGTAAGTGGTCTGTGACAGGCATTTAGAGCCATTTCCACTGAGGTACATGTCAAAATTCCCATTAACATCAAAAGGTCTCTTTACTCTTCAGTTGCTACTATAAAATGACACTGATTATCTGAGGTATGCTTCTGTCCTCCACAGAGAGACAGCATGTATTCTATGCACCATTTACACCCTGCTTTTAACCTTTTCAATGGGGTTCCTGCAAGGTATTAATCCTTTATGCAAGTTTGAACGTTACCCTGATGGCCCTATGAGAAAGTTTGTTATCACAGTGCAGTGAAAGATGCACAGTCTGATTTGACAAGTTTGTCCTAGGATTACATCTATCCCAAATGTCAGTTTTTGGTTTATGCTCGTCACTGCTTACAGTCTAATTATAATTAACTGCTGTCCAGGAGTATTCTCTTCATAGAATTATTCCTTGACCCCACTGGTAGGACTGGAAGAAAGTCCATGCCTTTTATTTCTGAGTGTAATACAAACACAGAAATACACTTCTCACCTGACTATGGGTGGCCATAAGGGAACCATGGACTAGCCAAAGCACTACAGCAAAACTGAAGCCATCACAAAAAAAGGCTATGCAAAGCTGCAGGCTCTTCAACATACCTGAAGGGTTCCTTAAGGAGCATTATCTCATGGGTCAAACAAGCACAGCATGACTCAAATGAAGGTTATGCCTAATTCTTCCTGATTATTCCTTCTAAGTGCCCTTTTTTAGTTTTGCTCCTGACTTTCAAGGTTCAGAGCAGCCTAGTGTATGTCTCTGGCAGTGACTACACTCAGATTACGAGCCTATTGTGGCAGTGCAGCTGCTGATGAGCCCAGCATACTGCTGAAGTTCCATTGAGGTACCATTTAAATAGACAGAAGCCATCAATAATACACCAATATCATTGACCTTAGTGGGTAATTTGTATGCTTCTTGTAAGGCAGCCGCATATATCTCAGACTGTCTGGGAAAAGGGGCAGCTCATCCTAAGTTCATATATTGCTGAAAAGAGAAGAATCTCTTCTTTTAGATTCTATAACCAAAGCCTTCAACTAGTCTCTGTTCAAGACTTGAGTTACAGCCTACAGGGAACAATACAGTGTTAGCAGAGTGGCTGTTGCTGTTGTATCCTGAGCAATAGACTTCTGTCGCTCTGCTATTGGAACTCCATCAAAATTTCTTCAGGTTTTGCACTACTTAAAAACTAAGTGGTAAGATTTTAAATAGGAATTTCAGAAGTTATAGGGCTGACCAAGTAGTGTGGGGAGACAACTGTAAAAGGTATGTGGCAAATAACTGTTATCATCACTCGATAATTTCTAGTACATCTTTCTGCAAAAGAGTGGATCTGATACAGTAGATGTGAGAAAGATTACAACTCAGAGGATAAAATCTATGTCAACAAGTGCCACTAATGAAAGCAATCTTTGTCTTATGTTGAAACTGAGGAATTAAAGTAGTTCATTTTGCAAAACTCATGTAATAAAAATCCCACTTCTGTTTCAGATTTCATGACCGTCTCTTCCACAAGCATCAGCTTTCGAAGACATCTGCTATTACTGGTCAAAAATCAGGGAACTTTAATTGCTTTAAACATTGAGGACAAAAAAAAATTCCCCAACATTTTCCCTCTGGTTTTATACCCTCTTTAAATATAACAGATTGCAACTGAAAACAGATAGTGGGTTTTTTACTCTTTACTTTTTACTTTTTACTCATTACTTTTCTTTTTACTCATTACTACTACTCCTTCTGCAGATATAATCAAAGAAATTAAACCACATCACCAGTAATGATTCAGTTACTAGAGTAGAATCACGTTATAGACAGGACTGAAGTAGACAATACAGTTATAAAAAAAAAAAAATTATTAAAAAATATCTTTCTGAAACCCTTGCAGTTAAGACTTTAAAAATGGAGTTCTAAGAATAAGATATGTAACACTGTCCTGTGTTATAAGTAAATGCGAAGTTTTGCATCTCATCTTGTCTTTTTCTAAAGACAAATAAATGAGCATTTTAATCACATAGTGAGATATGCACTGCTGTGGGGAAAACGAGAGTAGGGGAGGCTGAAAGAGAATGGATCTTAGCTCAACAGCTCCCCAAGCCTTTTGTGGGGATAAGACCAAAGAGAAAGAGAGAAAGGGAGTGAGCAGATCCATCAATGCCCACAGCACTGGGACTGCTACTGCAAATGAAACTGCTAAAGTGAGCTTCCAACCTATCCCTCTTTTAGCTTAAGCTAAATGAATTCTCCCTTCAGGCTTTGAGAAACATCACAAAATTCAAAGAATGGGGAAAATCTTAAGCAGTAAACTAGAAAAGATTCTCTATCAAATACAGAAACTTGACAGAGCAGTGAAATATCACAGCAGCAGCAGCAGCATGAATGCAGGCATGCAATGGATGGATAGCAAAGCAATTAGTGAATCACGCATAAAACTTTGGGATGTCCCAAAAAATACATTTTGTAGCTGTGTTACAGAGGAAGAACTAGCCAAACAAAAAGGCCTTCAGAAACGACCCTCTTGAAGGCATACTGCAATCGAAGTAATAGAATCCACATATCTTTACACTTCACCATAGAGCCTATGGCTTCACCTAATACGGTCAAGCTTGGCTGCCATTCTGATTGGCTATTCTGTGTCCAAAGGTCCATTAGTCTCAGGCTGTATTGATAAAAGGAGATGAGCAGGTGACACAACCTGCTCTGCTGTTGTATCCATGTTTGCTTACTGCTCCTATTGCCTTATTATGTCCTGAACTGCCTGGAAACTGCCTGAGTCGAGTTTACCAGGAACATGCTCTAAACGCCTCCATGCAATTGACCTGCATAGCCAGTGTGACATCTGTGCCTAGCCACTGTGACATCTGTGCCAAGACTGCACATCACAAGACATCCTGCCTACACCTGAAAGCCTTCTGCCTATCTGTCCTGGAGATACACACATTGTCCAGGGATATCAGGACCAGGTCAGAGACTGTCTGCCTCCTTCCCCTAGCAGCCTGGGAAGAATCAGAAGTCTCAGTAATGTAACAGAATGTAACTCCCTGAGAGTGTTTGGGTACTGTCTGAAGCTGTAGTTAGCCCTGTGAGTCAGGAGATAATATTGTGAGTAAATACTTAAAGCCTCTTGTAATTCACCATTGCCTTCTGCCATAAGCAGAAAGGAGCTCATTGAGTCCATCTCATGGGCAAGTGGTGTATTTACCGTAAGCAGTGTATTGACTGCAGGAACCTTCTCTTCCAGTTCAATTAGTGCTATATATTATTGCTAGTTATCTCTAGATCCTGTGTTATTATCTGTATAAAGTTTCCAAGACCGTGTAAAGAACCAATTATTAAAATTAATGGTCAGGGTGGTGAAAGTTCTGAATATTGAACATTAATAAACAATATGAACCTTTGACAATCGTCTCTCTCATCAATTAATTACCCTTCCATAACAGAGCTACACAAGACAGCTGTTAATAAGTGAAGTGTCACCATACTTCAGATCTCAAATATTTCCCAGCACTTGCATTATGCCTCTCTACATTTCTTTCAGTCTTTTAATGAGTTAATCCTGAAGCTGTAAAAGAACTCTTCACTTCCAACCCTGCTGTCTCATCTTGCTATCAGTCCTGAGAGTGCATTAATTGGTGACATAAATGGGTTTGATTGTCTGTGCAAGGCCCAGCACTTTCATCATTTCAGTAACAGGTGAAGTGATTTCTCTTTAATTTCTCTTTATTACCAAAATATAAGAAAACAAACAGAAACCTCTTGCAGACAAGTCATTGTTCCTTTGGAGAATACTCATTGTTTTTTCTCCTCAAAACCCAGAAAAATTTCTGTACTGACTCAGTTTTAAAATATCCTCTTACATACTGGACAATTTTTAAATGGTATTAAATAATAAATGCTGACATATAAGATACATCATCTACAGATTTTGATGGAATTAAGTTAATTATGTTCAAGAAAAAAATAAAGAATGATTATCACCTGTCATTTTATTACTCAGCTTAAATGCCAGATTCTTTACTTAATCATTTAATGTGTGTTACCAAGGAGTGCATATTCCAACTTATTTTAATGAGTAAAGTGAACCCTAATGAGAAAATCAAGGAACTGAAATTTAAACTTTGATCTTAATTATATAGAAAAGAGATGACAATCATTCCTTCAGGCAATTACTGCACACCTCTCTAATCTATAGCTACACTCTGTGTATTAGATCAGAAGGAAACTGAGTGTGAAATGTATTAGTGGCTTAGGAGAACAAATGAATGGAGAGTGTTATAATCTGTTTAGCATTTTATGGCCAATGCATCACAATTCCGGGAAGAAAAATAGTGCTAGGCAACATAACTGCTTTCTGCTTGAGCCCTGATAGTCCAGCCACACAGATGAACAGAAATTTTGACATAGGAATACAGGGGTCTTCTATTTGAGCACTGCAGCAGTATTGTAGCATGTTTTGCAAGTGCTAGTGGATGAATCATCGCACAATCCGTACAATGAAGGTTACAGGATATTCAGAATCTGGTCCTTCAGCTGAGCTTGTGTGTACATGGAGCTGTACTGAGTTCAAGTCCAAGTTTCACACCAGGGCTATTAGTTACTTGTACAGGCTTCCTTCTAGGATTCAGTCATAACACTCAGACATCTATCTCTTATGTGCTGAAATTCAAATTTGCCTGTAGACACCCTTGGATGAATACAGAAATCTTATTATAGACATGCACCTCTGAAATGGTTATTAGCTTTCAGTGACTAGAAAAAAAAGAAAAAACATCCATATATTCTTCAATTTTCTTCCCTTTAACTATTTCCAAATTCTGTTATCACAATTGTAATCCCGTTGATACAGAAAGCTCATTAACATCACACAGAAATAGTTGGTGCTGCTGAAAATTTACGGTAAAATTATGAACCTCAGCCATCAAAAACCCTGAGGCAGCAAAACCAGCCACCAGGACAAAAATCCTGCAAACAGAGATGAAAGCACACAGACTGATTAGAAGCTGGGGAAATGTAAGGCATAAGAAAGACTAATTTTCACCAGAGGCTTGGAGTGACTGAAGGAATGACTGCAGCCAAACAGCCAGTCAGACCCTGTTAGATTTTATGTGCCATGTTTATCATCCAGCTTAGGGGACAAAACATCTATATGCACTTAACTAGGCCTTTAATTTGCACCATAGAGATATACTAGGTGAAATTCAGGTTTATATTCACATCCTCTTTTACTCACCTTCCTCCCTTTCTTCCCTCCTTTTTCTTAAGTCTTTGTCACACTACAGTGCTACTGGTAGCAAGCAAAAACCACTTCATATGTGCTAATGCTCCACTTTTCCAGCTATCTTCTCTTTACACACATCTAAGTATATGCTGCCTGAATCAAGATGTTATACAGAATCACATCTCTAAAAAATGGATATACAATTACATCAACATTCTTCCCAAGGACACTGCTAAGCATGCTTTTTCAATCTTCCAATAGCAGGAATATAATGATAACTTATCATGGTTAAGGATGGAAGCAAGAAAGTAGGTGCAGCTGAACAATATGAAAGGCAGTGCTTGTCATCAGCCACTAATACAATTCTTGTCTGACACTTTTACTGTAGGAACAGGATGTTCCTCATTCAGTCTCAACAGTACTGGGACCTGGTAACGTTAAATAGACAGGAAATGACATCACATATATCAGTGTTCCCTGAGAAGCTACATGTTCTCCTTGGACCTGAACAGTGGTGTATTCCTAATTTTTTTTTATTTTTTTTTTAAGTAGTACTTGTGATAGTGAAATTAACCTAAAGATGTCAATATGGAAGTATGTGGATCAAGAAATTACCCACTGCACAGGCACAGACTTCACACCTTTCTTTCTCAGGAAGTAGGTAGAATTTACTAGGCTCTAACAACCACCCTGCAAGGGAATCTCCATAACTTCAGTCACAGTTTTCAGCCTTTAATTCAGAAAAAAACAAGCAAACCAACCCTCTTCCCTGACTTCCTTTAGTTATAAAAATCTGCTGAGGAAATATAACTTCTTCCTCTTCTAGGGATGAGAGGGACACACACCATGCAATGTTCTATGAGCCAGAACGCATTTCAAATTTTTGGTTTCATTCTTTCAGTAGTGTATTGATTTTTCTAAAAATAACTAATTGTTAAGGCTAGCATTTAGAATTCAGCCTTGAAAAGGTAAGCATTTGACTAAAAAGAAGCAAAGTCCCCATAAAATAAACATAGACACCAGAATCTGTAATTGTAAATGGATGAGTGTCCTTTTTATCTCTCCTGCTCAGTATAAAACAAAACCAGACCAAAATCAAACCAAACCAAAAACCCCAAAACAAACAAAGAAACAAACAAAGGCACCAAATCAAACACCAACACAAAAAGGTAACTGTGAAACATAGCCATAAATTAGGACTTGGTCACTCCATTTGCTTATGACTTTGATAAGTTTAAATCCAGACCCCACCTTAATACTGTCCTGGTAGGCATAAATCCTTTCAGGTCAGTTTAACCCTTGCTCTCCTCCTCCTGTTGTGGGTCTGGGAATTGTAGTAGAAAGAGCAAACAATGGAGTAGCAAAGCCTTGAGGGCTAGGAGCTTAACACCACATGTCAGGTGTCTTGTGCTGCCCCTCAACGTGCCTGCATGGTCACACAAGGCACAAAACTTTGAATTCATTGGCCAGAACATTGATGCTAGTGCCTATTGGCCAGTTTCATTTTCAAAATGATGTATTTAATGGGGAGTGATGGTGCCTTTCCTGCCTTTTCTGCACCGACCCTCCACCAGAAGTATCCCATTTGCGGCTCGTTAACTGGGAACCAATGCAGCCACGTGTTTGCAGCTTGCACTAGCAGCAAGCAGCAACTCAGCTCTTCTCTCCTTCCCTCTACCTGGAATATTTTGTATTTTACTGCAGGATCATTACCATGAGTTTTGGAAGTACCTTTGTACAGGACACTTACTCAGGGACCAATGTGTCGTGAAGTACATCTGCTAGAACTAATGCTAAGGCTCTGTAAGCATAGACAGATTTTTTCCTGTTTCCGCATTCCTATTTTCCAAGTTCTGATTGTTTAAACTGTTTAATTCTGTGTTCATAAATATCCTTTGTGCAACTATTTCCTGGTGGCTGAAAATCCAAAGAATCTCAGGGAATTCTCCTGATTTTTTAATATTAATAATAAAATTAGTATTAATATAGAAATTAGTAATCATAAGAGATTATTAATATTTATCACAAATACTGGTCTGTGTCATTTCAATTCTTGATATCTAAAACCATTTCATAGTAAAATTTCTTTAGCTTTTTTTTCCCCTTCTCCTGTCAGTTTTGGGCATGGTCTTCTCATTTCTGATCATTCCATCCTGTCTTCTCTAGGTTCCACAGGAGTATATAACCTCATGTTTTACCATAACTGTATATGGCAGATTATGTATTTACTGGGACATATAGAAAGCAAAGTGTCACATTGTTAACACCTTAGTGCTTCCTGACTCACAGAAGGAAAAGACTAAGCAAGAATGTTTGAAGTTCCCTGCTATGAGAGTTGGGGTTCTTCAGCCTGGAGAAGAGAATGCTTTGAGGGGACCTGATAGTAGACTTCCAGTATCTGAAGGGGGCCTACAGGAAGGCTGGGGAAGGATTATTTACAAGGTCCTGCAACAACAGGACAAGGGGCAATGGGCTTAAACTGGCAGAGGGGAGATTTAGACTACATGTCAGGAGGAAGTTCTTTACAGTGAGGGTGGTGAGGCACTGGAATGGGTCGCCCAGGGAGGTTGTGGCTGCTCCCTCCCTGGAGGTGTTCAAGGCCAGATTGGATGAGGCCTTGAGTAACCTGTACTAGTGGGAGGTGTCCCTGCCTATGGCAGGGGGTTGGTACTAGATGATCCTTGAGATCCCTTCCAACCTTACCATTCTATGATTCTATGCTGCTGGTGTCAGTTCACAGAGTAGGTTTGCCTTTGGCACTCTTAAAAGAGCTCCTTAAAATGTAATGGTGCTTCAAGATCCTGGTAGCAAATACCACAAACATAAAATAATCCAAGTGTTTTGTTATTCCACAAGAAAAGCAAAGTCTGTTCATGAGCCACTTAAAGCAGAGAAACTTCAAAACTGCAGATGAAAACAACAAAGGGACATCTACTCCAGGTGGTAGAACTCAGCTAAGATGGTATTTTCATTAATTTAGCAGTGCACTCTTACACCTGTGACTGAGTCACATAAACTCCTTCAAATAGGACTGGAAGAAGACTTGTAGGTACAGGAAAGCCATGGCAGACCCATGCCAAACTCAGGTGCAGAGCAACAAATGATGTCCTGAGCTGGTCATCAATGGTTCTCCTAGGTAGGGTGTAGATGCACTGATGACTGTACTCTTTTTCTACTATAAATTCTGTAGACATGCAGCTTAAAGGCTGACTTTCTCTAAAAGGAATACACAGCTATTTATTTTTTAAAAGAACAGTGCAGAGTTCCAGGGAGTACCTCCTTCCTCCCATAGGTTTTCTACAAACATCAACAGACTTTGGATCATACTCATAATGCCTTCAGCCACTGATACTCAATTTTTTCACCCTTCTTTCCAGTACTCCTGAAAGCAGTTTTGCTGTATGCATCTTAACTGAGTCCCATTTCTCTGAGAAAAAAAACAGAACAATATGGTCTTGTGCTGGTTTGAGGGTATTTAGAATATTTTAACGGAGAAAATTATATTATAGGCTGTGAAAAGGAAACAATGGTGATGTCTGCTTCACTCATAGGCTTGCTGAGATGGATAAGAAAAGAATACAAAACAAAGATAAGCCACTCGGGCTTGCACACAGTCTCTGGGACACAGTGTCTCGGGCTGTCTACCAGCTTCTGTTTTTTCTCCTCTCTGCCGAGTAACCTCACTACCCACTTACCTTCTAACTCTGCTGGCCGATCCTCCAAGCTCACCTTGCATGTAAGGCAAACCTTGGGGTAAGGTATAGGGGTGGGGAGAAGGTGGAAGGGTGGTTGGGAGCCCCTCCTGGGGTCTCTGATTTCTGGGAGGGGAGTTGTGTTACTGTATTACCTTTAGCTTGTATATTTCTGTAACTATTCCTGTCTATAGTGTATATCTCTGCTTGTACATTGTGCTGAGCTGTAAATAGAGCTTCAGTCCTTAACTTCCAGTCGGCTGAGTTCTAGTCTGGGTCATTCTACAAAGTGTGTGGGGGGGTGGGAACTCCCAAACCATCACAGGTCTGAATGAGATCCTCTAAGAGCAGGCATCACTATGGATCCAAGAAAGGCTGCAGAAATGCTCACGGTTGCACCAGAAAGGCCGGAGTCTCATATACATAAAAGCACAACGAAGTAGAGCTAGGTTTGACAAGCTCAGAAAACCCCAGACACCTCTAGCAGACAGTATCTGTAACAAAATCTTCCCTAGAACAAGCCATTTCAATTATCAACTCAAATTCATGAGGCAAATTTTCTATACGATGTAAAAATAACCCAAAACTAATTACAGAGTTTTTGGAGGGTTTTTTTTAATGAAGTACTTTTTTAGTATTTTGAGTGACTCTATGAAGATACTTACATTATTAATAGAAGGGCATACTGGTTTCGATCCGTGAAATCTTTTGGCAGTGACAACTGTAAAGGGAGTTCTTTCAAGAAAAGAGCAGAACATTAAAGGCTGGTAGTCACACAGATGAAAAACAGAAACATTGTAAGAAAGCTTTTGGTTTGGTAAAAGAATATTTCCCCAAATTTACCGTAATCCTCAATGTGAAGCATTTTAATTTCGGTTCTGAAATTCTTTTTCTTCAAAGCGACTTCTCTCAACACAGCATTATTTTCCAAAATATGAAACTCTATAGAAAACAGGAAGGAAAAGCAAAAAAAAAAGCAATTTGAAAGGTGCAGAGAATCATCACATCAGAGATAAAGCATGAATCAAAAGAAAAAAAAAAAACACAACCCAAAAAACCAAAGAGATAAATGTGCAGTAAGTCTTGTACATGAACTCCTTTTGCAAATACTTTTTGTTATTGCAACTGCTTTGCAATTCAAGAATTGATCAATCAGCTTAATTCAAAACATATACATCTGTTCCATTCACTGGCTTCAGCAGGCTTTGTTTCCATTAAGCACTAAGAATGAAATTGCTGAAGAACAACATGAACAGTAGTATCCCTGACAAACACTGACAGCAGCTGTCACAAGGAAAGGTCAGCCTGCTGGTCAATATCCTGAGCCTCAAGCTGGCATCCTTTCCAAGCTATATATTCCAACCCAGTATCTAGTCAGTACAGCTCTACTTGATTACTGCACACCCTTCTCTGCCTTCTGCACTTCAACAAAGACTTTGGTTTGGTTTAAAGCTGCTTTCACACATGAAAACACAATTAATTAGTTTGGTTTTTTTTTTTAATTTAAATTACCAACCTTGCTTCCAAAATGTAGATTTGGGTGGGTTGTTTTTTTTTTTTTTTTATTAAACAATAAACCCTCCACTTAGGGCCCAAACAGATAATCTAAGGAGAACGTTTGTTCTGGGCAGTAAACCAAAATGGTATAATTATACTCTGAGGATGGAATAATTGAAGTAATCCTTAATCATTCTTTTATGAATTGAAGAGGATAATCTAATCTTGCAGCGAAACATTAACGGTAAATTATCTCCCTCATTATTTGGTTTCTTGTTGTTACAACAAATGACGTCCCTTTAACCTGACATGTTTTGTTTTCCATTAAAAATGCTGTACATAAACCTGTTTTACAAAATTCACTTTCAGCAGTATTTTAGACACAAACAGCGATGAGTGAAATTCTACCTTCACAGAATTGTGTAGCTCTACAGAAGTCACTGAATTTACTTTGGGCAGTAGCTGCCCCTCACTGAGTTGGATAAAATGTACTCCCCTTGCTGTGCTACGGCAGTGAGCTTTGCAAACACTAACAGTGACATTTAAAACAAAAACCAAAGAAGTATGCACATTAGTTAATAGTGCACAGCATGATGTTATTGATCAGTATGCTACTTCAACATCCTGACATCCTGGTCACCAAACTGGAAAAGCATGGACTTGATGGATGGAGCACTCACTGGATAAGGAATTGGCTGGATGGTCGAACCCAGAGAGTGGCGATCAACGGCACAATGTCCACCTGGAGACCAGTGACAAGTGGTGTCCCTCAGGGGTCAGTGCTGGGACCAGTGCTGTTTAACATCTTTGTCAGTGACATGGACAGAGGAATGGAGTGCACCCTCAGCAAGTTTGCAGATGACACCAAGCTGTGTGGCACAGTCGACTTGCTAGAGGGCAGGGATGCCATCCAGAGGGACCTGGACAGGCTGGAGAGGTGGGCCCAGGCCAACCTCATGAAATTCAACAAGGCCAAGTGTAAGGTCCTGCACCTGGGAAGGCACAATCCCAAGCACAAATCCAGGCTGGGTGGTGAATGGCTGGAGAGCAGCCCTGAGGAAAAGGACCTTGGGGTCTGGGTTGATGAAAAGCTCAACATGAGCCTGCAGTGTGCACATGCAGCCCAGACAGCCAACCGAGTCCTAGGCTGCATCAAGAGAAGCGTGGCCAGCAGGGCAAGGGAGGGGATTCTGCCCCTTTACTCTGCTCTCGTCAGACCCCACCTGGAGTACTGTGTGCAGTTCTGGAACCCTCAGCACAGGAAGGACATGGAAGTGTTGGAGCGGGTCCAGAGGAGGGCCACAAAGATGATCAGAGGGCTGGAGCAGCTCTCCTATGAGGACAGGCTGAGAGAGTTGGGGCTCTTCAGCCTGGAGAAGAGAAGGCTTCGAGGGGACCTGATAGTAGCCTTCCAGTATCTGAAGGGGGCCTACAGGAAGGCTGGGGAAGGATTATTTACAAGGTCCTGCAATGCCAGGACAAGGGGCAATGGGCTTAAACTGGCAGAGGGGAGATTTAGACTGGATGTTAGGAGGAAGTTCTTTACAGTGAGGGTGGTGAGGCACTGGAACAGGCTGCCCAGGGAGGTTGTGGATGCTCCCTCCCTGGATGTGTTCAAGGCCAGATTGGATGAGGCCTTGAGTAACCTGTACTAGTGGGAGGTGTCCCTGCCTATGGCAGGGGGTTGGAACTAGATGATCCTTGAGGTCCCTTCCAACCTTACCATTCTATGATTCTATGATTCTATGAACATGCAAGATTATCTCCATTGTAATGGCTGAATAGTAGCTGGCCCGTGACAAGGTGTATGCAGATAAATATAGTTCAGGACACTCATACACCAGGAAAAACTCTTGGGATAATCTAATGAATAAAGTGAGGACATGTAAGGATTGGTTTAGTGGTATCGAATTGAAAAGTGTCTGCTTTCCTGTAATTCACCCCTTCATGCTTTGTGGAGCCATAGTGGAGTTGGATGTAGCAGAGTAGTTACCTCTACTGCACCAGGGAAATACCCAAGTGAGGAAAATTCTGCAGCTGAATAACAGTCTTCCGTTACAAAGCACCTCAAGAGACAAGGGAAGAGCAACAGATTCAGTGCCAATATACAAAAAGGAGTGAGTAAAACTTGAAAGTTAAAGGTAGTGAATACTCAGTCTGAACCCTTTATTCTTGGATTTGCTACCACTGCAAATGTCAGTGGAGTTGCTCTGATTTGGGAAATAAAAAAGAAGGACTAAGTTCATTGTATTCAGGTCAGATCTTGTGATCAGTCTTCCAAAGACTGTACCTTACTTCAAGATAATTGGATTGTAACCTCAAAAAGATCTCTAAAAATATAAAAGGTGTATCACAATGGCAGCACAACTTACATAGAAAGCGAACTGAAGACCAACCTGCCAGCTAATTAACTCAAGTGTAAATAGAAGATGAATTACATGAACTTAGCACAAAACATATCTGAAAAGCGAGGAGGTTTAGTCATTTATCAACTTCCTTCCTTATCATTTGCAGATGTGGATGTTAATAGTACTTTATGTGAGTCATCCATTAATTTTCATTACCTTGTGATTTTCTTCTCCTATATCCTCCCCAAAACAATCAAGGACGATAATAAAATATACCTGTAATACACCTATTCCATTAAGAATACTCACTTGCAGTATTGCTTGTACTGTGCACACTAACAACTGGGACACCTGGTCCTGTTTCGAGGAGAGAAGAAAAACAGAAGTGTAGTTAGTGGTCAGTATTTCAGCAACAAAGAATGAGAGCATCATTTATCACATAAGATCAGATCCTACGAAGCCCATACGCAGATGGCTCCCTTCAAGCAAAGCAGGAACTCCATTACTGTTTCCCCAGAAGGATACAGGTTAGACTACAGTACCAGCAAATCTCTTCACAGTCTAGTACCCTGCATCCAGAAGAAGCCTTTCTTTCTTTTTTTTTTTTTTTTTTTTAAATCTCCATGGTTTAGCTATAATTGAAGAATAAATTATTATGGAAGCACTTAATGGCACTGTCTAAAATACAGAAATTTAGGTTAACTGGGAAGCGAATTTCTGATAACATTCATTTCTATAGTCAATGAAAAATCTGCAGAGGTGTTGAAAAATTATCCCATTTTTTACTTAATTATCTGTTTAAGAAGCTCCTTTGGTGTGTCAGTTCTGCAAGGCCAACAGCATCATGGTTAAATGGAAGTGTAATCTAATCTTATTTCATGGTAATCTCAGACACCAAAAGTAAATGCACCAAGAAGAACTGTCCTTGTCACTAGGCACTGTGCAAGTGCACAAGCTGGCACAGGAAACTGGGATGGCCAAGCATTTTGCACACTCAGAAACACAGTTGAGTTTGGTGTCCCTGCTCTAGTGCAAACTTGCAAAAGAAATGCTGCATCCCACCCCTATCCTGGAATTTGTGCATAGGAAACTTCATTTTTATCTTGCTGATACAAGTTTACATTAGACCTACACAATCACTATTGGGCTAGGAAGGATGATGCAGAAAAGCTGAAGTCCCTGAAGACCTGATGGCAGATGAAAGCATGTACCCTCTCAAATTAGAAGTTAATTTCCACTTTTTTTGAAAATCCAAAAAAATTCCCTTTGAGAGAAGTTCAGACACAGATCTTAATTTATGTGGTTTGAGTCATTCTGAGAGGTTGTCTCTCTCAATTAATTATGGCATGTGCCTAGGGGAACTCAGACCTGAAATAAATAGCATGATGCCATTCACAACCTCTGAGAGCCTTCACCAAAGACTTCTATCATTTTCACCCTCTGCCTCAAGGGAGGCTATTGACAAAAATCTTACAGGTAGATTGCTGACAAACTAAAGCTTTCTGCCTTAGTTCTTCAAGAAGATAATTTCTTCAGATGTCTCTTTGTTTTGACTTGTTTTGTTCCAGCTCTTTTTACTGCTGAATTTGATGTTTTGCTTTGAATTCTGATTTAAAATGACAGTTTTTATAGGGCAAAGCACTGGCATTTTCCAGGACCAACTCTATTTTTCACACTAAATGGTGGAAGAACAGTGACAGATTGTTAAAAAGAGAGATTAGAGTAGATTAAAAAGCTGATCAGAAAAGAGAAAGGCAGATCTAGGTTACAGGGATCATTTTGCAGCTTATCAAAACTAACACAGAACTTGGATTTCCCATTGACCTTTTATAACACTAAATCCATAATGTATTTCCTGTTGTATAAAACGGGAAATAACTCCCTTTGTGAAGTATCCTATTTGAGTAGAAAGATTAACATTTGTTACTGTTTATGAAATGCCAAAGGGAAAATCCACAAGCAGTGTGGAAACCAAGTGTAAAGGATGAACTTGCCAAAAGTTGCAAGGCTGTAGAGTCAGATCTCCAACCTATCAGCCTAGCAGTAACTTCTTACTCAGTTACTTTATCTGTTTCAGCCCCTGGAGGTAGATAAAGCTGGTATATTGAGAGGACTCCTGGATGAGAGTAACTAAAAAGGAAAAACTGTCCTAATAAAGGTGTTCATATGTAATCAGCAGGTGGAACAACTGAAACTTCCACAGAAACCAGTCCAGAGTCTCCTGAGGACTTTTCTAGGCAAATGGCAAATAGAATCATAGAATCATAAGGTTGGAAGGGACCTCAAGGATCATCTAGTTCCAATCCCTGCCATAGACAGGGACACCTCCCACTAGTACAGCTCACTCAAGGCCTCCTCCAACCTGGCCTTGAACACCTCCAGGGAGGGAGCAGCCACAACCTCCCTGGGCAACCTGTTCCAGTGCCTCACCACCCTCACTGCAAAGAACGTCCTCCTGACATCCAGTCTAAATCTTCTCTCTGCCAGTTTAAACCCATTGCCCCTTGTCCTGTCATTGTAAATAATCCCTCCCCAGCCTTCCTGTAGGTCCCCTTCAGATACTGGAAGGCTACTCTAAGGTCTCCTTGAAGCCTTCTCTTCTCCAGGCTGAAGAGCCCTAACTCTCTCAGTCTGTCCTCACAGGAGAGCTGCTCCAGCCCTCTGCTTTTGTAAAAATTTAGTCAGGCTTTGTGTTGTCTGAAAACGAGTGAGTATGCATGAAGAGGTGGTGTCATCTGCCTCCTTGAAGCAGCATACCTCATACTCTCACAAGCAGCTCCCCATAGAAGGGTTTTAATATCTGCTCTATGATGATGATACCATCAACTGATGCTATCAAGTATTCAACCCACCACATGCATTTCATGCAGCTGTGGCAGTGCATAGGGGCACAAAAGAGAAGAATTCTGAATAATCCCAAGTTGCCAACTATACATTAATGTTAATGTGCTGGTTTGAGGCTAGTTGGAATATTTTAATAGAGAAAATTACACTATAGGCTGTGAACGGAAAACAATGGTGATGTCTATTTTGCTCATAGGCTTGCTGAGATGTTTGGGTAAAATAACTCAAAACATTAGATAAGGCAGTCTCAGTCTGTCTCTCTCTGGGGGCACAGCATCTTGGGTGGTCTAGCTTTTGGCTCCTCTTTGCTGATTAATCTCACTAACCACTTTCCTTCCAAACCCCCTGGTTGATCCTCCAAGCTCACCTTGCACGTAAGGCAAACCTTGGGGTAAGGTATAGGGGTGGGGAGAAGGTGGATGGGTGGTTGGGAGCCCCTCCTGGGGTCTCTGATTTCTGGGAGGGGAGTTGTGTTTCTGTATTACCTTTAACTTGTATATTTCTGTAAATATGCCTGTCTATAGTGTATATATCTGCTTGTACATTGTGCTGAGCTGTAAATAGAACTTCAGTCCTTAACTTCCAGCCAGCTGAGTTCTAGTCTGGGTCATTTTACAAAGTGTGGGGGCTGGGGAACTTCCAAACCATCAGTTAGAGATAGAGAAAACTTCATGACAGTGGTTTATCACCCCTGCTCGACACTGGGAGCTTTGGGTAGTCTACTGCAACTCAGTGGAGTGTAGGTTTAATCCTAGGAGGATGTTCTACATGCATACCACATGCATACCAGCTCAAACAGAGAACTGTCAACTGCAAAGTCACTGAAAGTCATGGGTTTGCGAGCAATTTCATGTGCAACCTCCTACTGGTATCCACATTTTCAAAAGAACATGTTAGATATTACAGGCTGAAAATACTTAGTTAAAACAGTAACAAGAAGCTATGTCTTTGGGCCCCAGCACATTACTGATTCAAATCAAAACAACTTCCCAATTTACAAACACTCCCTCTTGCAGGAATCTGAGATTTTCCCCATAGGGACTATGTGAAGCACAAGGGATAACTCCTCTTAGACCACAAGCAGCTCATTACTAGTGCAGTCTTTGCTCAGACAAGGGCTTCAGGACTAGCTCCACAAATTCTGCTGAGGCTTTAACCATTTATAAACCACACAGCTGTTTTTAGGTTTGGTTTTTTTTATCCCCCTAATCAGTTATGTATTATAGGTGCACTTCCACAAAACAACACCAACCTTATTTTAGCCAATATATATTCATAGTTTGTTTGTTTGGATAGATTCAATTCACAAGCCAGCAAATATTTTATTTTTGTGTGAAACAAACGTACAGTTGCAAAGAAATGGAAAAAAAAAGCATGCAAATAGAATGGGCTTTTCATATGTATTTTGGAAGAACTGTGTTTTACTCTATTCAGTCATGCTAGCTGAGCAAAATTACTGGGAGAAGGCTGTGTGTAAAATATTGCAAGTTTCAAGGTCAACAGGTCTACCTATATACTTTATTATTGATTGTCTCATGCTTTTCTGAGCCTGTTTTACAATCTTGCATATTTCCTGTGTGGAGGTTATAAATTTGTCAAGGTAGGATGGTTCCAGCTCTCTTTTTATATAGAAACTCTGAAGACAATTGGTGAAATTTGGTGCTACTGGCATGCAGCTAACAACAGAACCACCTAGCAGCTACTTATTACAATTGTATTGATAAAGAAGATCTGCTTATGTGGATTAAGCCATACCTGTTTTTTGGTAGACACACACATATGTGGGTGAATGTGTGAAGACACACTGCATGGATACACGTACGATACACACACATAGAGACACAGTGCTACAGGAAGCAGGCTCTCATTTTTCAACTAGATATAGTTGCACAAGATCAATCCCAACACATAATAAGTTGAAGCTGCTACAAATCACAGTACTATCACTATAAATTCCAAGCTTTTTTGTCACAGACTTTTATTTAGGGTAATTTTTAAAGTTAGTGTCATTTACTAGGCCTAAAGGGTTAGCAACTTTTCGATGTCAGTTGTTAGTTTTCGCACAGAATATCTTTACATACAGTCATGCAGTGAGCTCTGTACAGAACTTCAAGAAATCCACTACTAAGCTATATGTTAGACTCCAGACTAATGCACTTCTCAAGGGAATACATTAATTCTGAAGCAAATACAGTAGTATTACATGTTGTGCAGCTGACTTACCTTTGCAGTGCAGTATGAAATGCCTATTCAGGGGGCTAAACTTTGCACTGAAGTATGTGCACTGGTCTTTCAAGAAGTTACATGAGAGACACTGACGATTCAAGGATCCCACTGTTGATACACTGGGGAAAGAAATGATCAGAAACAATTTTCATTGGAATCAAACAGGACAATGGACCTGTTAACACAGCCCCATGTACTACTTACCTGTGCAGCTGTCTTCCTCTTGGGGAGTCTTCAGTGCTTAAGAAATAACTGTGCCCAAAAGACAAACAAAGTTAAACTCAGCTTGGTGAACTGTCTGATTTGTGTTGTGTTCAGAGAAGTGAGAGATGTTCTAACTAATGTTTTTTACAATTAAAAATTCCCAAATACATACAAAGATCATTTATGCATAAACCTAAGCTCCAAGATTAAACTTAGCCTCAGTAGTTATTTCAGAGGCCACGTGAGTTCATATTCAAACAATGATGAACAAAGTAATGTTTTCTGTTTAATTTCTGTAATGCCCAGAAGCTCTAGTAGCAACTGGGACCCACTTCTGCATATTATAAATACAGAAGAGAAAGCCTCTCCTTCACTCCAAGAGCCTGCAATATAAATCCAAGGAATACAAAAAGGTCACAATGAAATTGTATCATAAATTTCAATAGGCCTTATGATACCCAAAAGCCTTTCTGAACTATAGAACGACTTTTTCACCTAGCTAGAGACAGAAGCTAGCACCTTAGGCAACAGTTTACAGACAAGGCTACGTGGGTGGAAAGAGTGCTGCTGCAAGAATATCAAGACAAATCCTTGGTGTGTCTCACATGAGATCTCCAGAGTTTCTGTTTGAAGGGGAAAAGGAGGGTAAGGAAGTCTTAAGTAGTTAAGACAATTGAGTTGCAGTCTGCCAGTTCTCTGCAGGCTGATTGACCTCATTGTTTTCAGGTGAAATTTGGAGAATTATCAAGAAATTCTCTATGGATATATTTTCAAAACCCATGGAAGGATTGGTCAGAAGGGTGGCTCTCCAGTACCAGTGGTTGCTGTAGCCTCAAAAACACCCTTGCTGAGTTACCACTGGTTTTAAAGAAAATTAGGAACATCTCCATCTTTTACCACGTGCAGATGCATGTGAAGAATAACCAAAATCCACTGAAGTTCTGTGGAGCTTTCAGATGCTTTGTGTTGATTTTGTACTGCTCGAAAAGATCACCGAGCGTGTGCCGCGTTTCCTTCCCACTACAGCACTAAGATGGACTTTGGAAAGATATATCTGAGTGAGATGGGTGAGAATCAGGGCTTTGGATAATCTTTCTACATAATTTGAATTTATGAGCTGCTGAACCAGGTCCCCAGAGTCCAGAGACCTCATTCAAGAAGCAAACAAGTATGAAAACTGAAGATTTTAGCATTTATCACGTACTAAAAACTGGAATTCAGGAAAGAAATCACCAAAATGCTATTACCACTGCATGGTGTGTTGACTTCTTTTATTAAAAAATATACAATGAACCAGCTGATGTCCTGGAATTTTTAAATTTTTTTTTTTTTTTTTTGCCTTTGCATTAAAAACACACAGAGTAACATTCTGGCAGATAAATAATCTTGCAACTGCACTTTGTGTACAAAGGAATGCAAAATTTATGGTAATGCTCGAAAATGAAAGAAATACTGTTACTTAATTTTAGATAGGCTATTTCCAGCTAAATGGATTTCACTTTAACAACCCAATCATTTTTCATAAACAGACAAAGAAAACACTGCTTACATCTTTTTAGTATTTTCATCATATGCCAGGATTTTGATAACTTCCCAGTTTCCTGATGTCAAGTGTCTCACGCTGATTTGTTCACTTTTAGGCTAGAGAGAGATGGAAAATATTAACTTTTACCTTACTTGTTACATTTTTCGTCACCTAGCAGGATTGTCTGCACACACCTTTACTGATTATAGTTCTTTAATATAGAATCAAAGAATGGTAAGGTTGGAAGGGACCTCAAGGATCATCTAGTACCAACCCACTGACACAGGCAGGGACACCTCCCACTAGTACAGCTCACTTAAGGCCTCGTCCAACCTGGCCTTGAACACCTCCA
>VWZE01014154.1:88011-107099 GCA_013396675.1 Eubucco bourcierii
CTCTGATCATCTTTGTGGCCCTCCTCTGGACCCGCTCCAACACTTCCACGTCCTTCCTGTGCTGAGGGTTCCAGAACTGCACACAGTACTCCAGGTGGGGTCTGACAAGAGCAGAGTAAAGGGGCAGAATCACCTCCCTTGCTCTGCTGGCCACGCTGCTCTTGATGCAGCCTAGGACTCGGTTGGCTGTCAGGGCTGCATGTGCACACTGCAGGCTCATGTCAAGCTTTTCATCAACCCAGACTCCAAGGTCCTTTTCCTCAGGGCTGCTCTCCAGCCATTCACCACCCAGCCTATATTTGTGTTTAGGATTACGCCTAGCAACATAACATCTTTAAATCATAAATCTCACATTCTGACAGGCCTGAACTTGAAGTTTTCAAGTATCCTGTCCCTCCCACATACTAACATCTCAAAGTCATTAAAATCATCTCAGTTTCCATCACAAATTTTCTTTCAGTTTCCCAGATGCCAGCAAACAGTAGAAGTCCTATACTTCAGGCTACCAATCATGTCATTACACATATTTTGTTTCTATTAGCATTTCTTTTTCTTTATGGTTGCACAGCCATGGAATCTGAACACACCCCTGGAACCTAATATCTGCATCAGAGTGTGTTCACCGAGCTTTGATGTTTATCATATGCTTGTACTGAGCCAAGATTACTGCAAAGATTCTGTGCCAAGACAGGGCATCAATACCACTTTCATCCAAGGAGACAGGCAAACCTCATGAGAAATCCACTGCATAAACCCTGACACAGAAGTTCACAGGATCTAAAACTAGTTAAAGTCCTTGCTCCACCACACTCTCTGGAGAAGCCTCTCTTTACCCAGGGTCTAAGCGTAGCTCCGAATTTTGGCAACTGAAGCAACAACTTACAAGGTGAGGAGCACTCGTTGCTCCCTCATAAATTGTTTCTATCCCAGCACAAGCCTAGAACAACTGCTACAAGGAGAAATAAAAAAAACTCTCAGAGAAAGTGATGACAGTTTTCTCAGCCAATGCACCTCAAGGGAGAACCAAACCCTTTGGCTGGAAGCTGCAGCAGACTTCCTGATCAGACATAGGTTAAAAAACTCAAAATCTGAAGAGTAAGAAGCTCACTTGAGTGTGCTTCCTAGTGCAAAAGGTAACACCTTTGCTTTATGTCTCACACCGTGTGAATCTTGAGCACCAGTCCATACGTAAACACAGTGGCTTCAGTGGTTTCAAGGCCTACAAAAAGTCATAAAGTTTAAAAGAGTTTTTTAAATCCTCTATTTCTGAACTGTATCTTGTAAACTCTGCATTTGACATCAACAGTAGCAGTAACTAGAAAGCAGAAAATGCTCAAGGACATCTCTGAGCCATGTCTGGAACTGGCAATGCAGAAACAAGTCCCTCAAAGAAAACAAGAAACAAGTCCCTGGTTTCCCTTCGGAACCAGTATGGTTTCACCAAGGGCAGATCTTGCCTGACAAATTTAGTGGTTTTTTATGATGAAGTCACAGTGACAGTGGAAAAGGGAAGGGCAACTGATGTCATCTACCTGGACCTGAGTAAGGCATTTGACTCTGTCCCACATGACATCCTGGTCACCAAACTGGAAAAACATGGACTGGATGGGTGGAGCACTGCTAGATAAGGAATTGGCTGGATGGTCGAACCCAGAGAGTGGTGATCAAGGGCACAATGTCCACCTGGAGACCAGTGACAAGTGGTGTCCCTCAGGGGTCAGTGCTGGGACCAGTGCTGTTTAACATCTTTGTCAGTGACATGGACAGAGGAATGGAGTGCACCCTCAGCAAGTTTGCAGATGACACCAAGCTGTGTGGCACAGTCGACTTGCTAGAGGGCAGGGATGCCATCCAGAGGGACCTGGACAGGCTGGAGAGGTGGGCCCAGGCCAACCTCATGAAATTCAACAAGGCCAAGTGTAAGGTCCTGCACCTGGGTAGGCACAATCCCAAGCACAAATACAGGCTGGGTGGTGAATGGCTGGAGAGCAGCCCTGAGGAAAAGGACCTTGGAGTCTGGGTTGATGAAAAGCTCAACATGAGTCTGCAGTGTGCACATGCAGCCCAGACGCCAACCGAGTCCTAGGCTGCATCAAGAGAAGCGTGGCCAGCAGGGCAAGGGAGGGGATTCTGCCCCTTTACTCTGCTCTCGTCAGACCCCACCTGGAGTACTGTGTGCAGTTCTGGAACCCTCAGCACAGGAAGGACATGGAAGTGTTGGAGCGGGTCCAGAGGAGGGCCACAAAGATGATCAGAGGGCTGGAGCAGCTCTGCTATGAGGACAGGCTGAGAGAGTTGGGGCTCTGCAGCCTGGAGAAGAGGAGGCTTTGAGGGGACCTAATAGTAACCTTCCAGTATCTGAAGGGAGCCTACAGGAAGGCTGGGGAAGGATTATTGACAAGGTCCTGCAACGACAGGACAAGGGGCAATGGGTTTAAACTGGCAGAGGGAAGATTTAGACTGGATGTTAGGAGGAAGTTCTTTACAGTGAGGGTGGTGAGGCACTGGAACAGGTTGCCCAGGGAGGTTGTGGCTGCTCCCTCCCTGGAGGTGTTCAAGGCCAGGTTGGATGAGGCCCTGAGTGAGTTGTACTAGTGGGAGGTGTCCCTGCCTATGGCAGGGGGTTGGAACTAGATGATCCTTGAGGTCCCTTCCAACCTTACCATTCTATGATTCTATGATTCTAAAGAGGATCTGTTTCCTAACAGATCCACAAGGAAGGAATGATGTAGAAACTCTAAGACAGGTCTTGCAGGCACCAATCGCAATCAACATGGTGCTAGGTGCCGCATATGTTTATGATCAGGATTCTCTTGTTTAGGAATGTTCTGATATTCAGTGCTGTCGCTAGGAATGGTTAAAATATAAATGAGTGATGTATTGTAAGTGACTATTTCATCAAGAGTGAGAGAGAAGTTGAAACTATTGAAAGAGACATTTAAACACTGAGATCACAGAATCTAACAAGAAGCAACAATAAAAGCCCAGCCAAGCATTAATAAACATGGTTATTTTCCAAGGTTGCAGCCATAATACATAATTTATGAAGTTTGCAGGAAGTTCTTGCCTTGATCCATTAAAGTTATTTTATAATTCTTATTTTGTGGTTGGAAAAAAAGACTTTCAAGAATCGCAAAACCCCATGTAAGATGCTACTAGATACATAACACATGGTTCAATTCCATTTTGAAATTAGTTTCTTTTAAAGTATTTTGTAAGCAACTAAAAGCATTTGAAAAAAAAATAAAACACACATCTAGCCAGGCAGTTCTACATCCAGAGAGTAAATAATATATGACAGACAGGAACATTTTAAACAGTCAGTTCCCCTTGCAAGATGTAATTAGATGCCTTTGATGACCTGCTTTGATTATATAATTGACACATGCTTTTCTAAACTACAGTTCAAAAAGATGCAGCCCAAGAAAGATGATAATTTGTCAACACTTCTTGTAAGAAAGATGAATAACCCTCAGTGATTAAATTAACTTAAAGCAAGTCACGAAATATTACCTCTTTGTCACTGTACGACATTGATTTCTGCGTTTTAATTTTCCCACACTTGGAGGCTGACTTCTATATGTGAGCTGATATCTCTACTGATTTCACAGAGAATTAAGGAGAATTTGAATGGCAGATTCCAGTGTCATCCAAGAGCCATCATGAAAAAACTGCGATCTCCTGGGCACTGGTGACCTGCTGACTGCTTTAAATTCTGCAGCACACCTGTTATGCTGCTGTGGCTCTCACGGGGTGTGACAAACATTTGATATGACAAAAGACTTTATGTCCAATGCTTAATATAACTTTTATGCCTCCATGTTTGCTTTAGAAATAATGGACAATCAGGTTAATGCAGTGTGTAAAACACATCATATAAACACATTTCCTGTCTTTTACTGCTCTGTATCAGGCCCATTACCACGCAGAATGTTGCCTGTTGATGAATAATGGTTGATACATAAGGTATTACAGTTCCTCTTCTTCTCAGGACCAGATATATACTAACAGCCAAATTTCTCATTCCTGATACCACTCAGACTTGTGTATTCATGTTGATGGTGATCTAAATTGAAGTATTTTTGATTTTCAGAGCTGTGCAGTACCCTAAGCTCTACTTCTGTCTAAAAAATGATAGAATACTAAACACTTAATCATAAACCTGACTTTAAACCTTATTCTGGTGAGATTCAACATGTATGTAGAAATACATATATATATCGTATTTTATTAAATAGGAGTGGACTTAATCCTTTGCTGAAATATTTTCCTTGATTAGGATCAAGTTTAGTGGGCTCCTTAATAGTGAAAAGTGTTTAAGGCAAATTTAATAGTATCTAACATCCAAGGGAATGTTGCAAGTTAATTTTCACATCTACATTACTACTATTTCCTGCAATTTGAATACAATTATGCATAATGGGAAAGAAACCAAAATAAAATTTGATTGAATAAACAAGTTTTGCTCCAACATGATGTTTTTTGTGTGTGTGTGTGGTTCCTATATTAATATATCTTTACCAGACTGTTAGTTTTCTTTATATGATAGAATTTGACATATTTTTGTTCCCTTTTTTCTTATCTTACTCTTTCTTGATATATTTACTCTAATGACTATCTTGTTCTTGCTTCTTCAGGTTAAATTTTCATTACACTTCTTTTGCTCTTCTGCTGTCTGCAATACACTGTGAATATATTTCAGACTTAGCAATGTTCATACCAGAACACTGTCATAAAGGGAGATAATAGAGTTGCCTGGTGCTATTTTGATGTTTTGGGTACCTTGATAATCCCTCCTATGTCATATGGCTCTGCTAAAGTACCTGGATTAATGCTCTGCTGATTTAAATAGATGCCTTGGAGAATTCTGTTCCAGGGCATAATTTCCTTTCATCACAACTTCATACTGGTGACCTTCAAAGTCACAGCACAAATTCATCTTCACTCAAGATTCCTCTTTGGAAAACGTAATGACTCTGGTAAATGGAAGCCCCTGGAAAATGTTGCAAAGGGTAATATAAGAGTCCTAATTTTCACAAAATTTTAAGTTTTGGGTATTGCCTCCCATTACTCTTGCCTGTAAGACCAGATTCTGAATATTCTCAATTGACATTTAAAATATTACTTCTGCATATATAGTGTATATAAAGAGGGTAAAATGAGCATTTCTGAAAGTGTCCTGAATTTCTGTGGCTATAAAATCTTATTATTGACAGAAGGGTTTAAAAAGTAAGTATCTCTGCTTGTCTATAGAGGTACAAAATAGAGATGAAATCTTCTGGAAAGAGAACTGTACAGTTCTGGAGCCCCCAACACAAGAGAGACATTGAACTGTGGGAGCGAGACCAGAGGAGGCCACGAAGACGATCAGAGGGTTGGAGTAGCTCTCCTGTGAGGACAGGCTACAAGAGTTGGGGTTCTTCAGCCTGGAGAAGAGAGGTCTTCCAAGAGACCTGGTAGTAGCCTTCCAGTATCTGAAGGGGGCCTACAGGAAGGCTGGGGAGGGACTATTTACAAGGTCTTGTAATGACAGGACAAGGGGCAATGGGTTTAAACTGACAGAGGGAAGATTTAGACTGGATGTTAGGAGGAATTTCTGTACAGTGAGGGTGGCGAGGCACAGGAACAGGTTGCCCAGAGAGGTTGTGGCTGCTCCCTCCCTGGAGGTGTTCAAGGCCAGGTTAGATGAGGCCTTTAGTGAGCTGTACTAGTGGGAGGTGTCCCTGCATATGGCAGGGGCTTGGAACTGGATGGTCTTTGAGGTCACCTCCAATCTAAACCATTCTATGATTCTATACTTTGGAGCATTTTTCATTTACAGACCTATGTGCCACCACATCAGAGGTCTATGAAAGCAGAAAGAACTCCAGTAATTCTGGAAGAAGTTACAAATACATCCCTCTGCATCAAACAACAACCTGGACTGGACAAACGACCACAACACATGTTCAGACAGTGACTTCCACTTCTATTGAAGTGGAAGCCTTTGCTTGACTCACATGTCCTCAGTAAAAGTCCACTAGGATATTAAAAGTATTCTGAATCAAAATCTTACCTGAACAATAAACATAGCTATGTGGTGAAATTCTCCCCGGCCTCCCTGCTTCACTGGGACAGTCATGAAGAACTTACTGCCATCCTTGGAGAACACTGGCTCTTCATTCTATAAACACAAGATTGTGGTAGTTTGTCACACGTGACATTACGTTGCCAAACAAAACACCAGCTTTGTACTTTTGTCTCCTTAGTTATGCTGATTGTTGTGCTTCTAAGACAGATGGAGAAAAATTCTTAGATTTTAAATGTGTTCTGCTAAAATTAACAAAAAGTTAATCCAGAGGAGAGCCATGAAGATGATCAGAGGGCTGGAGCACCTCTCCTATGAGGACAGACTGTAAGAGTTGGGGTTGGGGCTGGGGTTGGAGAAGAGACGAAGAGGTGACCTCATCAATGTTTATAAATATGTAAAGGGTGAGTGCCAGGAAGATGGAGCCAGGCACTGGTTGGTGATGCCCAATGACAGGACAAGGGGCAATGGGTGGAAGTTGAGGTATAGGAAGCTTCATCTAAACATGAGGAGGAATTTTTTCACTGTGAAGGTGACAGAACATTGGAACAGGCTGCCCGGGGGGTTGCGGAGTCTCCCTCTCTGAAGATATTCAAAACCTACCAGGTTGTGTTCCTATGTGATCTGGTATAGGTGATCCTGCTCTGGCAGGGGGGTGGACTGGATGAGTTTTTAAGGTCCCTTCCAGCCCCTGACATTCTGTGGTTCTGTGATTCTCTTCAGCCTGGAGTTGTGGTAGACCTAAGCAGGCCAAAATAGGCTTGTACATGTCCTGGTTTGCCAGGCATGTTTTTCTGCTCTTCCTCCTTCTGTTTTGGGGAGAGTGACTGCAGGAAAGAGGACAAAAAATCTGGAGCCACTAAGTCTGGGGTCTGTGGCCTGTGCAGACCCTGTGGTAAAAAAGGTACAGAGGGTTGCCTTGTGCAAGGCTGTGTTCTGCCCTAAAAAGGGTAAAGCAAGCCTACAGCTTCACCTAATATGGTCAAGCTTGACTAACTGCCATTTGATTGGCTATCCTGTGTCCAAAGGCCCATTAGTCTTTGGGTACTGTCAGATAATATTTTTGTGAGTAAGTACCAAAAGCCTCTTGTAATCATTAATTACCTTCTGCCATAAGCAGAAAGTTGCTCCTTGCATCCATCTAGTGAGCCAGTGGTGTAGTGACTGCAAGTGGTGCACTGACCGCTAAGACTTCTCTTCCAGTTTAATCGAGTTCAATTAATGTGTATATATTTACTAGTTATTCCTAGATCCTGTTATAACCTGTATATAGTTTCCATAAATGATGTAAAGAACCTATTATTACTATTAAATTGGTGATCAGGGTGAAGTGAGTTCTGAATAATACTAATAAACAATATTAATATTTTAAAAATATCATCTCGCAGTAATTAATTACCCTTCCACTACACCTGGAGAAGAGGTTTCAAGGGGACCTTGTAGTAGCCTTACAGTATCTGAAGGGGGCCTACCGGAAGGCTGGAGAGGGACTATTTACAAGGTCTTGCAATGACAGGACAAGGGGCAATGAGTTTAAACTGACAGAGGGGAGATTTAGACTGGATGTTAGGAGGAAGTTCTTTCCAGTGAGGGTGGTGAGACACTGGCACAGGTTACCCAGGGAGGTTGTGACTGCTCCCTTCCTGGAGGTGTTCAAGACCAGGTTGGATGAGGGCTTGACCAACCTGTTCTAGTGGGAGATGTCCCTTCCTATGGCAGGGGGTTGGAACTGGATGATCTTTGAGGTCCCTTCCAACTGAAACCATTCTATGAAAAATGTGGTGGATAAAGCCAAATGTAGTTCATGCCAGCAGTTGCCATTGCGCAGTTTTGTCCTAAAGCACAGGTTACAACCCTTGCAAAGCTCTCTCTCACAACAGAAAGTCTATTAGTCTCATCTCTAATGTAGAGGAACTTTACAGGATACATTCCCTTACAGACATGCAATTAATGACAGAGACAGAGTCTTACTAGTGATGAGGAGAACAAATGTTTCCATGGTCTGAACTCAGTAAAATATTCAATTGATTTTGATAGATTTGTATGGAAAAAATAAGTACTTTGAAGAGATATTCTGAAACCATGTTCTTACCATAAATTGTAGCCTCATGTGACATAACCTCTCCATTTTTAACTTTGCACAGAAATATTGCAGGAAAACATCTTGCCATAAAACCATAGGTTTTAAAAAATGATTTCTCATTTGCACATTGCAAAATGAAGCCTGAAATGTACTTCAAATAGAATGTGTTTCGTTCATTTATTTGGATGAAGATCTCTTCTAAAGCTATGAAAATGGAATCATTTGCTGACATATTAGTTCAACATATTTTTCTGGGTATGAATTTAGAAACATTCTTCTTATGCATTCAAATTTTAGCCCATATGACCTCCAATCTTTGAATTCTTTTGGGTTTAATTTGGTGAGGTTATTTTTCAATCAAAAAAAAATCAGCAGAGTATATAGGACATGCTTGGAATGGTATTTCTCTGATCTGTGTTTAACCATCCAAGAGTTAGGTAATCAGCTGGTCATCAAAGTACTTACTTAAATGAATGGAGAGAGACCAGACACTGAAGGGAATATTGCTCCTGAAACTCAGACAGGTGTCTCAGTTTGAAGCACAGAATTGCTCTCTGGAAATGCCTGTCCCTTTCTGCCACTGGCACGGTCAGCTAGGTAGCAAAACGTCCTCTGCGTGATGCAAAGTGACAGGACTCCCACAACCAGATAAATAAGCTGTCATTTGCATGCTTAACAGATACTGCTATAATCTTCAGCTGTTAAATTAATTTAAAATCTTTAAAAAGTATTCAGTTTTATATGGGTTTTAATAGCTCATAAAATAACATATAATGAAATTAAAATGACGTTAAAGTAGTTACAGCATTGATACTATACCTGTTTAGGGAGCCACAGGTCTGACTGCATTTCATATTTCTAGGAAAAAAAAAAAAAAAAAAAAAAACCAGAAAAAGAAAAAACTGCTTTTATGGAAGAGCTAACAGCACAGACATATTGCCCACATCGGCAAAGGTCTCAGGTTATTTCATGCTTCTTTTCTCTTGTGTTACAATCTTCACATCTTTTCACTGGTGCTTACACTGAAACAAATGCTAATTGAATTACAAAGCTGCTTTATTCAGAGGGTTTTTTTGGTAGAACACCACAGGGGATCTAAGAATGCCTTTTCCAGTCCTTTCTGATTAGCTATCAAGAAGCTTTACACTGACTATTTGTTTTTTTACCTCTAGGCATCATCTGACAACTGGGTATTTTAGGTCATTCATCAACACTAGGCAAACAGCCATTATTCAACTCAAATGGTGAGACCTTCTCAAATCACAGTCCCTTGCTTTAACGACTGACATTAGTGAAAAGGAAAAAAAAAAAACAACAAAACCAGTAAACCCAAAAATAAATGCATATGATTGTTTGTTCACTGGTCACACTCATATTTCACATCACACCATCTAAAAAAAAAAAAAAATTAAAACACAACAAAACCAAACCAAACAACTAAATATCATGCACATTTTGTTGGAAAAAAAAAATAGAATATAGAGCAACTGTTGTAAATTGCCACAATCACATGAAGTCATGAAAATTTATTAGCTATAGAAGCATCTGTATATATAAATATAGCCTGAAAAAATGAAAAATCTGTAGCCATTACAGCAGCTGGTTCTATACAGTACTTTTTGGGATTGAGAATGTGTGCAAAATGCTGGGGAAAAAAAAATAGTTCAGAGTTGAAGTGCCATGATACAATGTTAAATTCTCACAATAAGAGCTTTCTTTAACCATCACTTCAATGAAGAGCATCACCTTATCCCAGCGTATTCAGTGCTGGAACTACACAGGGATACAAGCATGAGCCTGGGCTGAGCTGTGTCCACTGCAGCGAGAGTACATCACTATCCTTTCTCATCCACCTAAAAAGGTCCTTCAATGCAGTTTATTTTTTCTGGAGTGGGCCTTCTTAGTTTGTCTCTCTTATATCATGTCCTGGATTACAGGTCCCTGGATACCTACTTCGGACAAGTCCAATTGACTTTGGAGCATCTAAGGGTTCCTTTTAGAAGAGACTGCTCACAAAGGTTCATGACCGACTTCCTAAACAAAATAGCACAAGGTTTGCAGGAACAAGGTAAAAAACAATCCCAGCAACAAATTTTGATGTTCCCAGTCTTAACATATATTTTGGAGACATATTCACATTTTCTGAGTCAGGAAAAGCAAGCCAGACTATGTAGCAAAAGCAGACAAGCTTGGATATAACCCCTTAACACTTTTACATGACTGACCAGTATAGCAGGCACTGACGGGGGCCTTTTGACTCGGAGGCCCAACTTGGACATGTTATTAATCACTGATACTCATTTACAATGCCAAATTGTACTCTCTGCTTTGGAGCATCTGTTGGTGCTGATATTAGTATGTATGGAAATTATTCTTTTAGCTGGTTCTGGGAAGAGATTATGATTCAGAATGGGAAAGTAGCCAGCTGCATCCAAGATAAGAGATTGACTGTGAAAATGGAGAGATGTAATGCAGGACTGTCAGAAGTCAGAGTCTGGGTCAAGGGATGGGATGTGGTTGGATTCATATAAAAAGCTTGGCTTGCATTCAAAATGAAACATCCTTGCTGACTTTCAATTTGGGGTTTTTTTTTGTTTGTTTTGGGTGTTTTTGGGTTTTTTTTAAAGTTATTTCATTCTGCTGTCAAAACTGCAGGAATTATCATAATTTTACACCTTTTCCTTAAAAACAGATAAGCTAAGAGAAGCAGAAAGATCTGAAATGAGACTCTGTAGGGGCAGGAGAAGAGATACCAAGCAGCTGGAAGCATCTGAGGGAAAGGCAAGCTTGCCACTGCACTAGCTACAGTCAAAGTACATCATGTTCAGCAACTGCATTTTCCACTGAAGTTAATGAATGAACAAAGTTTAGTAATTGTGAAAATGTCACTCAAAGTTGCTAATTGCATGCAATCATTTTGCCAAGTTTGGAATCTTCTCACATCCATTTCCTCCCTACCGACTAATTATACTCAGCTTGCAATGACTGCAACTGCAAACTGGTTTCTGAAAATCTTTTTCTGAATATGAAAACAAAACACAGAAGAAACATGGAAGGGAGGGTTTAGGAAAAACATCCAACTTACCCTGGCGCAAGCCCCAGTTGTGGTTTCACAAACTGTAAGGATGGAGATACTTTGAGGTCTGTTTAACCACCTCACTACTGCCTTGGTGTTGCTTATCCATTTCACCATGGTGATGTAGTATTCCCTAAATTTGAAAACACAATGTTCAAATCATTCCTACTTCAGATTAGGTATTTTTTAAAAAATAAACAACAACATGCACAGGGAGTACAGATCCTACATTTGATGAACTAACAGTACTGGTACTGAGGGATGGAGCAAACAATACCAAATCACAGAATTACACAACAGCAGAACGGTAAGAATTGGAAGGGATCATCTAGACCAATTCCCCTGTTAGAGCAGGATCACCTAGAGTAAATCACCCAGGATCATGTCCAGGTTTTAAATGCCTCCAGAAATGGGGAGTCCACAGCCTCTCTGGGCTCTGCCACCCTCAGAGTATGTCTTGAATCTGTGCTTCTATGAGTAGGAAGATTTGGTCCTAGTGCTCTGCTCCCCTGGGAATTTTGCAATCTGATAGCACCTCTATTTCAGCCTTTATCAGTTTAAATGCACATGCTTGTGAAACATACCTTTACAAATGTACATGAACCAGCACTTGTTGGTCAGACTAAAAACAAACACTAAAATCTAAACAAGAAGCCTGTATTTCCCTATAGCAAACACCTTCAGAAGACACACACTTTTGAAAACAATTCAGTCCTGCTACCAAAAAGCACCTCTAAGCCTGTAATGTTTAGAGTGAAGGCACAACCACTTTAAAATGTCACTTGCTATCAAAGAAGCATTTTATAATGAGAATTCTACATAAAAGGGAAGTCACACTTAGTATCAGTGTGAGTCAGCTTCTCTTTAAATCAGTAGTTCATAACAGTAGTTAAATTGTTGTTCCTCAATGACCCTGGCTGAGCAAGGGAGGCTTCTGAGGCACAGACTCATGGTATGGAGTATAAACTTTCCTCCTGCCTGAAGGAGGAGGCTAGCAGATTTCAGATGTTACAAAGCAAGACCTGTTGCAGTTTGTCATCCCAGCCAGGCTATTTGCTTCACCTTTCTACTCCTGGCAGCTTTCAGAGTCAGGCTGAGTTGTGTGCAACAGTGAGGCAAATTCAGAAACTCTGTTCGCCCTTTAAATGAAGGATCTTAGCTTGCATATAATCAGGCGTTTAATGTAATACTGATGGAGTACTCATTACTATTTGAAAACACATTAAATTATACATTCAAAGGACTTCTTACTAAATCAAAGATGCTAGACAGAGCCAACAGCAAATTGTGTACAAGTGCAGCACACAGGAGCACACCCAATATGCAAAACTTTTACTATATGTTTGACTTTTAGTAAGACAGGTATCTTCACATATGAGTATCAGAACAATGACCAGAAACAGTGACTTCAGGCATATTCTCAGACTAATACTTAACGGGGTTTTGTTTAAAAAGCTCTTTAACTTACTGAGGAGCAAAAATGTATGCCAAAATTAACACAAGATCTAATGTGAAGCCAGGTAACGCAGTCAACAGAGCAACAATCCCAAAACCAAACCCATGAGTGCAACACCAAATCTCAGGTAATTGGTACCCCATAGAAGAACTCAAGAAACAAGAGTTGAAAACTTCACCTTCTGCATTTGTGCTTCCTAAGGTCATCCAAAATCATTGTAATTGTGCACACAGAAACATGAAGATAGTAAAACATATCTCTTCAAAACATGTATATAAGGACTGCCTCCTTCCAGAGCAGGGTAGCATTCGCTGACAACAAAGCCCAGATTATCCCAGAACCCAATTCTATAAAATAGATCCTGATCTGTTACGTTACACTGAAAAAGTCTTCAGTGACAGCCAGAAGTGAGAGATGCAATCATTCGGAATCCAGTTGATATAGAATCATAGAATGGTAAGGTTGGAAGGGACCTCAAGGATCATCTAGTTCCAACCCTCTGCCATAGGCAGGGACACCTCCCACTAGTACAGCTCACTCAAGGCTTCATCCAACCTGGCCTTGAATGCCTCCAGGAAGGGAGCAGCCACAAACCCTCTGGGCAACCTGTGCCAGCGCCTCACCACCCTCACTGTAAAGAACTTCCTCCTATCATCCAGTCTAAATCTGCCCTCTGCCAGTTTAAACCCATTGCCCCTTGTCCTGTCATTGCAAGATCTTGTAAATAGTCCCTCCCCAGCCTTCCTGCAGGACCTCTTATAGTAATTAATAGCCCAAATCAAACCATAACAACATCTTCCATCACTGACAAACTCCTTGATCACAGAAGTGAAAGTATACTTCCAAAATGTCCTTTAAAAAAAAAAAAAAAAATCCCCCTTCATCAACTATGCATAAAATCATGTTCAAATTTCACCACAGGACTTCCTCATCAAAAGTATAGTGTGCATTTATGTGTGTGTGTATATATATATATATATATGTGGAGACACATACCCTTCTGAAACACAGCCAAGCCAGAGTTTATCGAAGAAAATCATGTGTTTTATTAGATTGGCTGATACTGTTGAATAAAAACAGAGAAGCCTGCAGGGTAAAAACTGATTTAGTTCTGAGGAAGCTGCTATCAGTTTATGTCTCCAAACTTATCAGGTTTTTTTTGCAACTTCTCTATTGTTCTAGTAATGAAATAAGCACTCTCTTTTCCTCCAGACCAAATACACAGGTGTAATGGGATTATTAGAACCCCTGTATCAGCACAGGCAATAAGTTTTCTCATGACATCACTCTAAAGAGGAAAGACTAAGACTCATTTCTAGACAAAGATCCTTGGTCTGATAGCCACTTAATTATGTGCTCCACAGCACTTTGCATGTTCAGAACTTTACTTTCATCCTTGTTTAGGAGCATTTCTTAAACCAGACTGTGAATTAATTTACTGCATGTCCAAAGAGTAACAAACACAATTACTGATTACCTCTGCAAGGGTGGTTGAAACTCACTGTGTCACACAGGGGCTGTGCAGTTGAGACAGAATCCACATTTAGCATTCATTTGGCCTAATCAGTCACAACAAGAGAGAAAAGTCAGCTCTTGTGTTACACAAGCTGTGGCTACACTCTGTGTAGTCAGTTCAAGGTTTTGCCTTATTAACCTCTTCTCACAGCAGTGTCATTTTTAGATGACCACAAGAACCATAAAAACTGCTTGTGGATATCCATTTCCTCTATCTCCACCATCTCACCAGTTCTCAGTGTTCCCACTGATTGGTAAGAAAATCTCATTCAATTCCTGCTTCTTAGACCTGACTTCTCATTCTTTAGCCAGTCCCCATTTCATGGTCTAGCCAAGCTTTTGTCTCTGACTGAGTCTCTTCCTGCACATCTCCCTTAGGATCTTTTCCCTTACTGAATTCCAGAGTTAGCTTTCTTTACTCTGTATAAAGCTGACAGAAAACACTGAAAACACAGAAGAGATAGTCTTCTTCCACAGCATCCCACAAGCAACCAGTATTGAAGGAGCTTGTATGTTACTCAATTCATTCTAAGTCAGATTGAGCTAGGCAATGCATAGAAACAAGAGTTTCAAGCTCCTTCACCAGACAGTGAACTACTGATTCCACATTTAAATCTGTTGCCTAAGGTAATTATTTGAGATAGTCAGTATAAAAAAGGCAGAGCTTTCCCTTAGGTGTGTGAACCCAGAACACAACACATATACAGTCAGGACAGCAGCAGGAGATAGAAAATCTCTCGTGTGCCAAGGTGATGCTGCATAGCGGGAAAAGATCAGGTCCTGGGGCCTGAGGGAGATGGAGAATATTCAGTGACAAAAAAATAATTCCCAGCTGTATGTGTTAAGAAAGCAAATGTATTTCCTGAATATAAGGGAATTTTTTTTTCCCAAAATACTGCTAACTTGACAAAATCTGGATTCATTTTGCACTTCTGATAAAAAACACATTGAATATCAAAGGTGCTTACAATTTGCCAAGATGACAGATCCAATTAAAAAAAAAAATATAAAATTTTCTTACAGAATGTTTTCCTTTATTTTATCTTAGTTGATACACAGTACTATGGAGATATTTAATGAGTTTGTTGATACATTTATCATCACTTGAGAATGTCCAGCAAATCTTGTTTTACTTGTAAGTTTCTTAGTGTCTGTGACTAGAACAATACATAGGTCTGTGTTGCTGGCTGTGATTGCCAAGTGCTTCACAAAGTCAACAGACTATAAGCCAAACAAAGCAAAGGGGTTTGCACTACATCACAATGGAAATGTAGTTACAGTGATAATTAAATCTGAAAATTAAATAGTTAGGTTTGAATTAGACAGACTAAAATCACAAGGGAATAACCTACAAGATGAAAGTGAAAAATAAAAACCTTTCAAGAGAAAGAGGCAAAGTTTGCATTTTCATATAATTCACCATATTGAAGAAAACTGCTTTAGGTTAGGTCAATGGGCTTATTATAAAAGAAATACAGGTTGGGTGGTGAAGGGTCTAGGATGATGAAAAGCTCAACATGAGCCTGCAGTGTGCACATGCAGCCCAGACAGCAACCAAGTGCTGGGCTGCATCAAGAGCAGTGTGGCCAGCAGGGCAAGGGAGGGGATTCTGCCCCTTTGCTTTGCTCTCCTCAGACCCCATCTGGAGTACTGTGTGCAGTCCTGGAGCCCTCAGCACAGGAAGGATATAAAACTGCTGGAGTAGGTCCAGAGGAGGGCCACAAAGATGCTCAGAAGGCTGGAGCAGCTCTGCTATGAGGACAGACTGAGAGAGTTGGGGCTCTGCAGCCTGGAGAAAAGACGACTTCAAGAAGACCTTATAGTAGCCTTCCAGTATCAGAAAGGGGCCTACAGGAAGGCTGGGGAGGGACTATTGACAAGGTCTTGCAATGACAGGACAAGGGGCAATGGGTTTAAACTGGTAGAGGGGAGATTTAGACTGGATGTTAGGAGGAATTTCTGTACAGTGAGAGTGGTGAGGCACTGGAACATGTTGCCCTGGGAGGTTGTGGCTGCTCCCTCCATGGAGGTGTTCAAGGCCAGGATGGATGAGGCCTTGAGTGAGTTGTACTAGTGGGAGGTGTCCCTGCCTATGGCAGGGGGTTGGAACTAGATGACCTTTGAGGTCTCTTCCAACCTTACCATTCTATGACTCTATAAATCTGACGATAAGGATAGGTGGAAGATAGTTAATTCTCATGGCAGTGGGAAAAATGAAGATACTTTTGTTGATGGTTTTAACAGATCATAAAATACAACAGGGTTCAGCTAAAGAAAGCCAAGCAATCATATTCTACTAGTTTGCTGGCAGGTTGTTAACCAAGAAAGCAGACAACAGATATGCTCCAAGCACAATGCTTTAGGATACTTACTATATTCTTAAATTGCTTATATTGTAGTATATTGAAATGTGTATGAGAATGTAAAGATACTAATAGAAAATATCCTTCTCAGAGGCACACACGGAAAGCACCACACATTCAGACATGACCTAGAAGGCACCTAAGATAATTACATTTTGTTAGTATTTTGATATGGTATACATGATTTTTTTCTGTGCATACGTAGATGAGTGTACTGCAATTTTCTTCTGAGACTAAGCCACAGGTATTCAGTTGGAAGGAACTTTTCTAGTTCCCCTTGGCCACTGGTGCTGGTGGCTATAGAAGCTTTCCTCTCTACTTCCTTGCAGCCATAGGTTCTGGCCATTGCCATCTTGGTGCACACTGGTGGATTCTCCTTGTCCCCCAGGAATGCCCAAGCTGATGTGGGTGATGCTCTGCCTTTACTGGAGATGGACAGAGTAGCCACCCAAACAAATCATAGAATCATAGAACCATAGAATGGTAAGGTTGGAAGGGACCTCAAGGATCATCTATTTCCAACCCCCTGCCATAGGCAGGGACACCTCCCACTAGTACAGGTTACTCAAGGCCTCATCCAATCTGGCCTTGAACACCTCCAGGGAGGGAGCAGCCACTCTGTGTCCTCTGAAAGCTGTCCAGCACCAGTGACGATAAACATGTGCAGCTGCCAGCCCAAACCACAAACACCTTGGGCAGGATGATTGGGTAGGCAGCTGGGTCCCAGTCCCTGCTGACCCAGTAGTTTGTCCTGGCCTATGTGCAGAACATGCATTTGTTCCTGCTGAACAGGGAAGGAAATAATCAATAAATACCTTGGAATCGTGTGGGAAAACATCAATAAAATAAAGTCTGTGAATATATTTTTAGCCTGTAGGCTTTAGCTGAAGAGATTACAGCTGTTTGCTATAAGGTATGATAGTGAATAATCCTTTACATTAACCTTGTGAGACAGGTAATATTACTGCCAAGTTACAGAAGAGGGGAAGTGCAGAAGCATGGAAGAAATGACTAGACATAGCACATTGAAGAGAAGCTGGAAGCAAATCCCATTTTCCTTAATATCAAATTGCACACAACTCTATCTTCCCCATTTCCAGTTAGAATCAAATATGCTTTAAATACCAAAGTAAAGCTCAGATAAACTGCCTGCCCAAGTATGAACCCACAATGTCTAGATTCAGAAGGTGATTCCAAATTTGAAGCATATAAATATCAAAATAATTTTGTTGATTTGGAAATGTGTGGATAACAAAAAACATTGTTGAGGCTTTTAAGAGCATTATTTGAATTTATGCAAACAAGATCTTGGATGTTTTCAGTTCCACTGCAAAATATTCACTCAAATACATTAAAATAATTTAACTTTATCAAAGCCAGAAGGGTCTCATATGTATTTCAGTCTCATTAAAAGCTGGTACAAATGAAACAGGAAGATGTAGTATTTTTTTCAAGCATTTAAATACTATTGGAAAAAGCAAGAAAAAGGACTTACTTAGTTTCTCATAGCTTGTATTAAAAATACTTGGTCAGTAGTGTCTGGGAGCAGTGCAGACAAATACAGCTTGCTCACTAAAGCTGAGAATGGGGTAAGAACGAAGTGGATGATTCCCACACTGGGACTTTCATGACCCAACACACAGTTTTGGCAGAAAAATCTTTTCATCATATACTGAAGCACAGCTCTAACAACTCAACTACAAGTCCTTCATCTGTTCTTTCACTTTTTCCTTCCACTTTGGAAACACAATTAAATTATTCTGCCTGACAGGTCTAAATTGAAGCACCAGTTTTGAAAAACTGGCTTAGATAAGTCCCCCAGGGATCAGTACTGGGCCCCATCCTCTTTAACATCTTCAGTGATGATCTGGATGAGGGCATAGAGTCAGTCACCAGCAAATTTGCAGATGACACCAAGCTGGGGGCAGATATTGTTGGGTTGGAGGGCAGAAGGGTTCTGCAGTGGGACCTCGACCGCCTGGACAGATGGGCAGAGTCCAAGGGGATGGCACTCAACAAATCCAAGTGCCAGGTGCTGCACTTTGGCCACAACAACCCCATGCAGAGCTACAGGTTGGGGTGGGAGTGGTTGGAGAGTAGCCAAACAGAAAGGGATCTGGGGGTGCTGATTGATACTTGCCTAAACATGAGCCAGCAGTGTGCCCAGGGGGCCAAGAAGGCCAATGGCATCCTGGCCTGCATCAGGAATAGTGTGGCCAGCAGGAGCAGGGAGGTCATTCTCCCCCTGTACTCTGCACTGGTTAGGCCACACCTTGAGTCCTGTGTCCAGTTCTGGGCCCCTCACTTTAAGGGGGTGTGTACCACTATTGAGGTACTTGAATTGAGGTCCTTCCAGTATCTGAAGGGGGCCTACAGGAAGGCTGGGGAGGGATTATTTACAAGGTCCTGCAATGACAGGACAAGGGGCAATGGGCTTAAACTGGCAGAGGGGAGATTTAGACTGGATGTTAGGAGGAAGTTCTTTACAGTGAGGGTGGTGAGACACTGGAACAGGTTGCCCAGGGAGG
>VWZE01014154.1:107139-143433 GCA_013396675.1 Eubucco bourcierii
ATTCTATGATTCTATGAATGTGTCCAGAGAAGGGCAACGAGGCTGATGAGAGGCCTCGAGCACAAGCCCTATGAAGAGAGGCTGAGGGAGCTGGGATTGTTTAGCCTGGAGAAGAGGAGGCTCAGGGGAGACCTTATTGCTGTCTACAACCACCTGAAGGGTGGTTGTAGCCAAGGGGAGGTTACTTTCTTCTCTCAGGCAACCAGCACCAGAACAAGAGGACACAGTCTCAAGCTGTGCCAGGGGAAGTTTAGGCTGGAGGTGAGGAGAAAGTTCTTCACTGAGAGAGTCATTGGCTACTGGAATGGGCTGCCCAGGGAGGTGGTGGAGTCACCGTCCCTGGAGATGTTCAAGGCGGATTTGGAGGTGGCACTTGGTGCCATGGTCTAGTCTTGAGGTCTGTGGTAATGGGTTGGACTTGATGATGTTTGAGGTCTCTTCCAACCTTGGTGATACTGTGATACAATATCTTATATCTAAATATCACTATTTATGGAGGTTTGAGCGGTTTGCACACCATATTGCTCTTTCAAGATTTGCAGCAGAAGGCAAGTATTAGCTTTCCAGTGGGAACTTCAGGAGCTAGCAGTGTATGAATGCACACATATTTCATCTTACATGTGCATTGGCTTTCTAGGACAAATGAGGAAAAAACCCCTTCAGTACAAAATCATGCTTGCCACTGAAGAAAACGCAAGGAAACAGGATGTAATTGTACACAAGGAATAGAAACACCAAGGGGAGAACAGTAATTGCAGAGAATAAAACCACTTGTTTAAAGGAAGACTGTCAAGTCTTTTTGTGGCATTAACAGTGCACAGCAGTGGCAATTTTTTCCCCCAGAATAAAACTTTCAGGAGCGTATTTACAAATGTGATTGCTAACTTTATATCAGACTAACCTGAAGAAAACTTGGCAAATATTACTAAGGAGCGTTATAGAATCACTGCAAGAAGTGAATCAAGGCAGAACACTGAATTTACTCAATCTTATATCAAGTTTCCAGGTGCCCTAAAAATCAGAGAGACAGTTTTCTGTCTTCAGAGGTCCTACGGTGCACAGAGTCTAGCGAGGCCTTTTTACAGTTATAAATAACAGACACCTCATTCCCTACCCATTTGTGTGGCCTCTCTGGATAAGATTCAGTCTCTCCCTTAATAGTGGTTGGCTATGACTTGTACAATACAATTTCCAAAATGCTTCTGCCTTGGAAGAGCCATAAAACTATGTATGACCATGTCCCACTCCATTTAATTCTGAAAGACATCCATTATCTATTTACTAATGACTCTACAACGAACCAATCAGAAAGGCAGCGAAAAGACTTGGCCACTAGAAGTAACTACTACATCTATTAAAAATATCCTCCCAACCATAACAAACTCCAAGGATTTACACTCTAGAAAACCCTGTTCAAAGCTCATTCTTCATCCTGTATATATATTGATACAGGAGTATGTATGGATTGATGACCAGTGTGATGACTGATGGCTGTTCAAATCCAGAGTCAGAATGCATGATTTACAAGATATTTGGCTGACAACTATATAATTTTCCTAAATTTTATGGTGTGGACATTATATCTTAATATGTATAAATAGATTTAGTCTAAATAGGTCTAAATAGCTTTACTCTGTCTTTTGATACAGCAGCAAACCAGAATTTTAAACAGGAGTATTATTTCAATTAGAAAGCAACAATATCTTTATCAAGGATGCAAAAATCTGGGAAAGATACCTCTTACAAAGGCTCACAAAAGAAATTCCTCAAATTGACCTACTGCTAGCCTTTATCTCCAAGATGCAAAAAACCCCAAACTTTTAGGGTACCAATATTCATTCTTTTGAATCTACTTTTCAGTCTGCTGGAGCGGAGGAAAAAAAATTCTCAAAAATGTAGAGGGAAAGAAATTGAAAATTCTAGAGTAAAATCCTAACACCTGAACATTTGTAAGAGTATTTTTCTGGGGGGGGAAGAGGACATATGGATGGATGAATTTATATATTGCTTTCTCATTTAATTTCTTTGTGCCTTCTGACATTCAAAGGACATTTTAAAACACCCTATAACAGAATTAGGATGCTAATCTTGATGGTAAGTAACCTCTTTCAGACTTTTTACTACCACTTAAGTTAACAAAGGGTTAGCAAGCAGCAAGAGGTTTTATTGTGGTTTTCAGCAGTAGCTCATCAGTGAAAAGAAACTACCTCAAAGGCACAGAATCATTCCTTTAGCTAACACAATCAGTCAGTGTTCCAGATGACAGAAATAAGCACAAGGCATAATTCACTGTTAGGTGCCTCAATTTGTCAGCTTAAAACCAGCTGCAACGTATTCACTGTTAACATTCTGATTGATTTAAGAACAACTGTCAAAAAGCCTTTTTGGTTTTGTAGGAACTGCACAACCAGCAACTATATTCAGAGCCTTGAGATTGCTTGGTACTTGCCAATCTTTTCCATATCTTTCTCCATCTGAAAATGTCCTAAGTGAAGACGGAAAGTTGCGTGGTTCTCTGGCTCTTAGACTGCAGTCAGCCAGATTCAGACTCTGGTAACTCTTTTATTGTTATTATTACTGATATAATACTTCATTAGAGTTAGAAGATTATTAGTATGTGCACTGAAACCACAATGGCAATTTAATCTATCCAACAGCAATTCTACAAACCCAAATATGTATTTTGGAAGGGGTGAAAATTTTCTTGCCCTTAAACAATTAAGTTTCAAGGCATCTCAAATCAAGAACAGGTAATTAAGGTAGCAACTTTGTCAGGAGGTTCACTGGTTGCAGCCAGATCTCATTTCTTCAGCCCCAAAGTCAAAGGGACTGATAAATTAGCACAGTTTCACCTGAAAAACACAGTACAGCTCTTTGTGTGATCTTGTGGCATCAGATCTCATCTTCTGTCACCTCACCGCATCCATCAGCTGTGGTTAAGAACCAGCTGTCTGCAACTTGCTGGATTTGGAAAGTTCAGAGTATTTCTAAGTGATGGAACACCCTGATTTCATAGTCTGTGCATTTGTAATATGCTTCCATATTCTGCAATCTCACTGCAGAAAAATAGCAAGCTGGCACACGGCAAGGAACATCTGGGAGGGAATGTACTAAAGGACCTCAGAAACAAGGCCCCTTTGACCATAGCTTAAGATATTTCAAGCAAATTGGGCTTTCTCAGGACATCAGATATTACCAAATATTAGATCCAGGTGATTTTTAAGAGGAGCATCAATCCAATACAGTTGTATTCTGTTTTATCATCAGTATGTCAATCTCTGGGGATTCCCATCAAAGCCAAGTGTTGTGCTGATGTAAAAAGGCAATAATCAGCTTGAGAGACAGTCAGCTTAAGTTAACTACGAGCTGCAAAACAATGAAATTAAATACCTCGATTTAAAGCTGTCAGGTGGCATCAGTTCCAGTGTATGTGCTGGTCCATACAGATTAACTACAAACAGCTTTATAGTTGGGTTTGTTTGACCTGCCTTTGAAAAAAAAGAAAACAGGAGCTTTAGAGGCACTGAATTAGTGACAGCTAAATAGAATCACTCATTAACATCATTATGTATCTATTTGATAAAGAGAAATTATCACCATTTAAAAATCTTAATTTGTAAAAAATATTCCCATGGCCATATAAATTACAGAGTTTAAAAAATGAAGTATTAATTAATTGGCTGATTCTCTCAGTCCTCTTTATCAACGGCAGACCTGCCTGTGCAGATGAGGGGACTGATGTTAGAAGCAGTTTGCCCTCAGTTCAGTAAAGGCAGCTGCAAAACCACAGCCAGTTCCTAAACCAGCAGTTAAGCCCATCCTCCAGCAAAGTATTTTCCAAACACTGTTTTCACTCCTTCCAAAAAAAGCTGTTCTGCATGTGGGCTAATATTCCTCCTCTTCCTTTACACTTTTACCCCAGACTTTCTTCCCTGGCTTGCTGAGATGGAAACCTCTGTATCTGTTGCTGTTCAAGATCCAGTTGCTTTGGCAGGACAGCTCTAAATGAAACAAAATGTTTCTTTTTGGTAAAGGAGAATAAAATAGCAGTTTGATATATATCAAATGGGAAAAGTCTTCTAAATTCTGAAGATCTACAGGAAGTCAGAATTTGTTCTTCTCCCAGAAACATGGTTCATTACTATGGGAGCTTTCTGAGATGAAGAGAAAGGGCTGGAGACAAAAGGCAAGGATGTGCAGGGCTGGCTTTGAGTCCTTTTCAAACTTCTTTTTCCTGTAAGTCACCAGAATCACAAACCATTAGAGTATCCTTGAGATAGGGGGGATGAAAAGTGTGTCTCAATGGGGTTGACCCCGTGTAATACAGGAAGGACAAGGTAAAATCATTGCTAATACAGATCTAATCACAGTAAATGATAAAATTGGATATCTGGCCCTTCACAGGAGTATTTAGAAATGCAAAATATTTGTGTATTTTCAGTGGTTTTTGAAAAATAAAGTTTTGAAAATGGATTAGACTCCTGGATTTTCAGTAATTATTTTATTCTTTCAATTAAACCTTCACATTTTCCTCCAAAGTAATGTGGTCTCTCAAAGGCATGAACACAGCTCACACAAATAAAAAAACTGTGGAAAAAACCCACTGAGAGATCAAGTCCTTAAGACACAACTGCAGTCTCCTATCCTTTCAACCCTACATTAACTGCATAGTGGTATCAAAGTATTCTCACTAGGAGGGCTGCCAGGAGTGATTATTATCCAACATCAAAAGGAGCTCTGAAGGGACACTCCGAAACACACCTTCACAGCAGGTTTGGCCAGCTCTGTGCTAGCCGCTGAACATGAGGTACAGATGTACAACACTACCCTAGCTCTGCCATCCTCAGCCCTGCTCCACACATGGCAGAGGGGTGTGTGCCATGGCTACCAGCCTGAGCTAATCTCTCTTCAAAGCTGCACTTTCCTAGCACATTCTCAGCTACAGGTGTTTGCTACATACCCTACTCTGATGTGTGCATATGTCTGAGCTACAGCTTTACTGCAGCGGCTCTACAGCTGTCTAGGGCAAACACTAAGTGCTGCCACCACCTGCAGGGAACTTGGACAGCTGAAGGCGTTTCTCGTACCTGAATAAAAATCACATCCGCATCTCTCCCTTGACAACTAACAGCCACAATTCCTCTGCCACTCTGGGTCTCCTCATGACAATTTAAGTTCTGTTTAATACCCATATTTGTTCAGTAGGACAAGAACTCTTTACATTGAAATCCTACTTTGCCCTCAATGCATTTAATAGAATTTAAACTTCCTTTTCAATCTTTGGGGTTTTTTTTGTTTGTTTTTGTTTACAGAATACAATTTGTGTCTGACACATGTACACAGATGAACATGTTCCAGTATTCAAACGCACATGCAGGTTCCGTTTTATTTTTTAATCACAGGCATAATTTTCTCTGATGGTTTCATTCTATAATGAAGACCAAACCTTTTTTCTTTTTTTTTTTTTTCTTTCCTTTCATCTGTGTTGCTATACCACAAGCTTCATTACCAATTAATGATGTTTAACGGGTAGCTAAATTGGCATTAAATGGAGACATTAAATAAAGATAATGTTTTGTCATTAATGAGATTACCAAAGTAGTATTGTGTATCACTTTTATGCTGAATTGCTAATGAAATGGAATTACTCATTTCTTGTTTACGATGACTTCTCTTTTTTTTTTTTCCTTTGCTGTGTCACTCAAGGCCTTTTGCCAATGCAAGCACGTTAGCTACCACTGAGAATCTTGCTACTTCATTATTTTAGAGCATTAATTCACAGTACAAGGACATCATATTTGCATCATGCATATTGTTGTTTCTTAGTATGTGATACAGTCAAACTGTTCACTCATCATGAATAAATATCATTGCCAAAAAACAGTAGCAGATACAGAGTAACATTTTCTGAAGCCTTCAGTGAACTCCCCATGAAATGTCAAAGGCGTACCTTGCCCACGGACACACATATTCTGTCAGGAAGGAACTCGGACAATTTCAAATTGCACACAAGGGATGGATAAACTGTTAAGCTGGAATACCACACCTGTGCTGGAGCTCAGCACAAACATGACAGCTAGGGAGGTACCTAATGAGGAAACCCCCTGAAAACGAGGAGTGATATCAGACATGATCCCTGTCTGGGCCGTTATTTCACTTTCCAACAAGAATCTAAACCCCCTCTCTATATCTTCCAAACCTCTGTGCTAGCCTTGTTTTTCATATTTTATTATTTTTTTTCTCATTTTCATGGCTAGGAAAAGATTTTACTGTAGCTTATCTTATTGAAGGTCAGACTTTATTAATAGTTTATTAATAACAGCAGGATTTACTGAGATGTGTGCAACAGCAATGGGACATGCCCTCTGCTCTGCACACTGTGTTATTACTCCAGTGCAGTTCTGACAGTATCCTCCTTTCCTGCACAGTCCTTCAGACATATCACCCTTCTCTCAGAAGTGGTGGATTGATATTACCAAGACATATATCAAAGATTATATTACTACGAATTAGTTTGTCTGCTGCTCCCTCACTTGATAGCTTCTTTCTAGTAAAAGGTGTAACAGTTCATGGAAAAAAAGAGAGTAATTAATATGTAATTACTGCTGAATATCCTGAAGCACAATATGAACAAAACGAGTCTATGTTTCTATCTAGATACTCCTGAGCAAAGAAGAGGAGGTGAGGGCTGCATTCACACTCATCTTACCTTAGGATATGGATATTGCTTTCCTTTCGGATACAGACCTCCAGTAAACCGGGGAATAACCATGTTTGGTACCAGAGAGTCATTTATGGTGAGGAACGCCAGTCTTTCACCGTCCGGAGACCACCAGTGGGCAATGTGAGAATGAAGAAGTTCCTCTGCAAAACCAGATTTCCTTAGGGTCCATAAAAATAATGAGCACATAGTTTCCAGTTGTGAAGGTTTGGGAGTTCCCCGCCACCCCCACACTTTGTAAAATGACCCAGACTAGAACTCAGCCGGCTGGAAGTTAAGTGATGAAGCTCTATTTACAGCTCAGCACCATGTACAAGCAAATATATGCACTATATACAGAATATTTACAGAAATATACAAGTAGAAGGTAATACAGCAACACAACTCCCCTCCCAGAAATCAGAGACCCCAGGAGGGGCTCCCAACCACCCTTCCACCTTCTCCCCACCCCTGTACCTTATCCCAAGGTTTGCCTTACACACAAGGTAAATTAGGAGGATCAGCCAGGAGGGTTAGAAGAAAAGTGGTTAGTGAGGATTAATCGGCAGAGGAGCCAGAGCCCAGAAATTGCTAGATCACCCCAGCAGCTCCTGTTCCAGCAAGCGACAGAGAGAGACTCACTTATCTAATGTTTTGGTTAGTGTTCCCAAACAATTTCTTAGCAAGTGTATGAGTGAAGTAGACATCATGATGTTTTCCTTTCACAGCCTATAGTGTAATTTTCTCTATTAAAATATTCTAATTAACCTCAAACCAGCACACCAGTTCATTCAGTTGGCACTGATTTGTTCTTTCTGTGCCTACTTAAAATGCATCTGGTGCAATTTCAGTAATTTCACATTATCCTGGGTTGAACGTTTGAACAACAAGGCATATCAAAGGACCAAAACTTCAACCGTTTTCCTCAAATGAATACTTCCATTGATGACCACAAATCATCTAAAGATGAAAGGTAGCTGTAACTGTTGTATGTTTAATTCTTTTGCATTCTGTTAGATGTGTTTAATTAATTTTTTAATTATTTGGATGGTTTTAATAGAGTTTTTAGCACTGTCATTTTTTTTTCTTATTATTTTTTCTTTTAGCTTAAACCAAACCAAACCAAACCAAAAAACAAACAAACAAACAAAAAAAACCAACCCAAAAAACCCATTAAAAAAAAAAAAAAGATAGATTTGTCCTGATTTGTCTGAGCTGTGGTACCTGGCAACACGCACATCCTCACACAGTGCTATTTATGGAATCATTTTGGAGTGCAATATTTTGACTTTTTTTGTCTCAGTCCTCTCTAATTGTTAGTAAATCTAGTTTTGTCTGCAATGTAACTTTTGGAAAGTCCAAACAAACCTATATATTTTTATCAAAGTTTTGTTTGATTTCCAAATGAAAGTAATTCTCAAAAATACGATGAAATACTTTCTTGCATTTATAGAATCATAGAATGGTAAGGTTGGAAGGGACCTCAAGGATCATCTAGTTCCAACCCCCTGCCATAGGTAGGGACACCTCCCACTAGTACAGCTCACTCAAGGACCCGTCCAACCTGGTCTTGAACACCTCCAGGGAGGGAGCAGCCACAACCTCCCTGGGCAACCTGTTCCTGTGCCTCACCACCCTCACATGAAAGAACTTCCTCCTAACATCCAGTCTAAATCTTCCCTCTGCCAGTTTAAACCCATTGCCCCTTGTCCTGTCATTGCAAGACCTTGTAAATAGCCCCTCCCCAGCCTTCCTGTAGGCCCCCTTCAGATACTGGATTTACTGTCACTGTATTTCATATTTAAAAGAAACAAAACAGAACCAACCACAGAATCAGCACCTAAACTCCTAGAATCCCAGAAATGCATCTCTTGACAAATTTCAAATTCATGGGTCTGTTTTCCACTTGTGGAAAGATTTTTTTTTTCATTCTATATTTGACACATTGACTTGTTTGGTGAGCATTTTGTATTTAAACTTGAAGAATTTGTCTGGAAAATTAAGAACAGAATACTGCAAGGAATGGAGGCCCACCTGCATACATGTTTTAAGAGCTTACCCACAAAGCTACTTAAATTGTCAACAAAGACTCCAAGGTGCTAATCACATTCCAAAAGTTCTGAAGTGGCTTAATGGGTTGGATTATCTAAGGTTATGTGCAATGAAGCTGGGACCTATATTCAAAGTCATATTCTTTAGGTCATGCTTCTTTTTCTAGCAGGATAACTAAAACCTTTTACACAGGAGAATAGCAGAGAATGAATGGTGAATATGAGGCAGCAAAAATCACATCTGTGTTTGTTTTAAAATACTGCTGCTTGCATTCAAACAAGGTTACTCACACAACGAAAAGCTATTCCCAAGTGTTTTGCAAGGTGAAATTCTAGTAACAAACTCAGGCAAATGATAAAAGAAAACAAAAAAGGTCAAAAGGAGGAACAGTTCTTGATTCAACTGAAAATCTTTTAGCTTTATCTGAACAATATTTGGCCTGCTCAGCTCTTCTTCTGTCACAGAAAGTAGAATACCATTCTAAGTTCAATATTGGTTAATGGACAAGAAGCAGTATTCATTCATGTCATTCATTCATGACAACAGACATGGACTGGTCCTCCAGTGTGTACAGAGAGAATTTCCTTTTTCTATGACTGATGTTAATCACGCATATTGAGAGTTTCAGTCCTCCAATATTAATTAATAAAATGTGTCTGTAGGAATGAAGGGCACACACAGAAGCGGGAGCATAACCTCAGACAAGCATCATCGCCATTATTGTGTTAGCTGCTCCCGTTCTTTCCAAGACATCTCATTCTTTTTCTCTGTTCATTATGAAACATTTGCACCTTAAAGAAACAGTCTTTTGTTTTATCAACAGTTTTGTCTATCTTTCAAAATAGTAAGATGCAAAAAATCCTCATCAGCCTCTTCCAGATACTGTTTCTGAGATACATAGTTAAGTGGAATGTAACCTAAATTTAAAAAGCATATTGGGATGTTTCAAAGCTTTGATTCTGTTTAATTTTCAAATGTAGACCTCATGAATACAGTGGTCCAAATCATATAGAATCATAGAATCATAGAATCATAGAACGGTAAGGTTGGAAGGGACCTCAAGGATCATCTAGTTCCAACCCCCTGCCATAGGTAGGGACACCTCCCACTAGTACAGCTCACTCAAGGCCTCCTCCAACCTGGCCTTGAACACATCCAGGGAGGGAGCAGCCACAACCTCCCTGGGCAACCTGTTCCAGTGCCTCACCACCCTCACTGGAAAGAACTTCCTCCTAACATCCAGTCTAAATCTCCCCTCTGCCAGTTTAAACCCATTGCCCCTTGTCCTGTCGTTGCAGGACCTTGTAAATAATCCTTCCCCAGCCTTCCTGTAGGCCCCCTTCAGATACTGGAAGGTTACTATTAGGTCCCCTCGAAGCCTCCTCTTCTCTAGGCTGCAGAGCCCCAACTCTCTCAGCCTGTCCTCATAGCAGTGCTGCTCCAGCCCTCTGATCATCTTTGTGGCCCTCCTCTGGACCCGCTCCAACAATTCCATATCCTTCCTGTGCTGAGGGTTCCAGAACTGCACACAGTTAAATATAAAAAAACTCCTCACACTTCTTCCATGAAATACATCTTAAAATTCTATCTGTATCATTCTGAGATGTGGTCTACTCCATCCCTCCAACCTGTGTTGGTCTGAGGCTAATTGGAATATTTTAATGAGAAAAATTAGATTATAGGCTGTGAACAGAAAACAATGGTGATGTCTACTTCACTCAGAGGTTTGTCGAGATGCATAAATTCAAGGACACCAACACAGGTAAGACAGTTTCTATCTGTTGGAGTTCGGTGTCTGTGTTTTTCTCCCTGGGCTTCTGCTGTTCTCCTTGGATCTGTATAACCCAACTAATAATTCTGTTTTTAACCCCCCTCACCAATCCTTCCAGGTCACCTTGCATGTAAGGTAGACTCTGGGATAAGGTAGAGTGGTGGAAAGAAGGTGGAAGGGTGGTTGGGAGCCCCTCCTGGGGACTCTGATTTCCTGGGTGTGGTATTGTGTTTCTGTATTACTTTTAACTTGCATATTTCTGTATATAGCTGTAAATATTTGTAATATATTGTAAATATCTGCTTGTACATTGTGCTAAGCTGTAAATATAGCTTCGTTCCTTAACTTCCAGCTGGCTGAGTCTAGTCTGGGTGATTTCATTGTGTTTGGGGGGCAGGTAACTCCCAAACCATCACACGGAGAGCTCAAAATGCTTGGAAAATACCAGAACTAACCCCTTGCACTGGGTAACTTTCTGTGCTCCCTTTCAGTCTGAATTATCCTATGACATCCTTATGATCCTTTACAGACTGGAGAAGAATGTTTTTAAAAGAATCTCATATTATATTTTGCTCTGTGATACGGAGCTTTGTAGTGATCCTACACCGCACATCTTTTGCTGCCATCAGTTGCACCCCAAAGAGAACAGAAACGTAGGTTGCCCTCCGACCAGGCATCTTCAAAGTGCTTGCAAAACTGGAGTCATAACTGCCTTGTTGCATCTGTGACTGTGACTCCTACTAATTTCACTTTCTTTTAGCAAAAGTTTGATACACTGCTTCAACTATAAATGCCTAAATTCCTCAATTGTCATGTGGCCATGTTACGTTTGAAGAATATGAAATGCATCTAAAACTATATTCCATTCTAAAGATCTCCTTTGTCCTTAGGTTTTGAAATATGCTGCCACATTAAAACAATTCATATAATTAATAGCAACCTTGCAAGTGGGTAACTATCAGACACAGGCATTTGTATGACTAAAGGATGTGAATGACCATTCTCATTTTGGAGTTTACTTGGGCAGAGATTTTTAAGAATCCTGATGTGAGCTGTCTGCTCATAACTACGGAAATGCCAACAGGTATAGACAGACCATTTCCAAGAAATAAACTGAAATTACTTACTGTATGGAATTACATTTCTAAAAAAACCTACTCTGCCCTGCAAAATTCTACATATGAGAAGCTGTGTCCTTCAGTACTGAGCTATTTATCTATAAAATTACTCAATCTCGTAGAAAGAACAACTAAAACGTGTATTAATTTTAAACTCTTGTACCAACTCAGTAATCTGATCCCATTTTTACTTATCTGTCACTATATGCAAACCATTTTAGATACAGAGAGAAACAATCTATGGTAGTAGTTAGCTGGCTTCAGAAGACAGAGGACACCACAGACTGAGCTGTCCTCCACTCTGTTTTAGCACTTCTTGCCAGGAACAACAAGCTTTCCAGGAGTCTAGCCCATATTGGTTTATGCAACAGTAGAATCCACTGTTGAGATAACAGCAGGATGCTTTTAGATCTTGTCAAAACACTCAAATTCAGGCATGTTCTTAAATTAGAGCACAATGATACTGCTTGGCTTGAGGGACTGGAGTCTCTCAGGAGTCATACATACAGCACAGCAACCACAGTAAGAAGTACCAGGCAGTAGCATCTCTGATCACCTTCTGCTCTGTAGCCAGCAGCATAAAGGCAAATGTAGCCAATGCTGCTTTTATGCTACGGTTCTTCTGTGCTGCCTTCTGTCAGGATGTTTTCACACTAAACATAACAGGACTCTTATTCACAGAAGCAACAGAGTCCTCTCTCCTCACTTCTGTTTTAATCCCACAACAGCTCCATACATAGGGAGTTATTTTACATAAAGAAAGCACACATAGGTTTTAGCTGTATTTGAATAGCTCTGTTTGAAACGCAGGCCTCACTGAAGTTGGTAGTAATAACTCACATCAATATTTCACCACCAGAGCATTTTTTAAATACTACCTAGTGTTCATAATGCAGTTGATACATTCTGATTGAAAATAAATCACTCTTTCTCAGAAAATATTGCTCTATGCAAAAAAAAAAAACCAGTCAGTGCAAACTATGAATAGGTACAAAGGTAGCCTTGCCGAGAAAATGAGAAGGTAAAGAATCAAACCCAACCTTATATAGCATTTTCTGAAATGAATAGATTTGTGCTGTTGGGTCTGTACAAGAAGCTCTTGTGTGTTTTAATAAACAGACATTTTTGTCCAGCTTACCTTCATATAACCAGTCTGCAATTCCATTAAAAATAATTCCTTCTTTTCCTGAAGATGTCAGGCGCAATGAGCTGCTCTTTACATCAGGCTGATAGTAGATGTTGTTTTCAAAAATATAAATCTGGATGAGGTAAAAGGGATGGAGAGAAAATAAGAACATTTTGGTAGATATAAATGAATGTTCAGCAATGAATATATAATTTCCTCAGGCTCAGAACCGTCTACAGAATAATTCAACCTGAGTTTCACCAACACTGGCTTCATATTTCCTTTGACTATCAATTTGGACAAACTAAGCAAACTTTTAATACTTATGCCAAGCCAAATTCTTCCTTTGAAATTGTTTTTCCAGTTGAAATGTTTCCATTCACTTTAAGAAATATTATTACATTCTGCAGAATCATACAGAAGACAAGTTTTATGCCACTTGAATAGATAAAAGAAATTTTCCATTAATTCAGTTCCATCTAACAATATCATCTGTTTTTCTAGCTGTGAAATTAGACACACTTCTGCAAGTACATATAGTACAGTACAGGCATCAGAAATGTAAGTTCCAGCTTTATATCACAGTGTGAGAACATATTGGAGAGGCCAAATAAATAGCAGGCTGCTGTTAACTTTTCTCAGCTTGCTTACACTTTCTGACTCTGACATAAATATTTTACCTCAAGTGTGATACATAAATGCCCTTTCATTTTCAAGCCTAGGCCACTCCTCCTTTTCCTGCAAGTAAAAGGCTAAACAGACTGTCCTTTCCTTCTTTACTTCTCAGCCTCGTGTGCTTTTCTTTGCTTGCTCACTTTGCTGCAAAGAATTTCAAGTTCACTCATGTTGAGAGACTGAGCTGCAGGCTTCATGATAAAAGTGCATAAAAGAAAGATAAAGAGGGAAAAAAAAAAGAGGTGGAGAGTAAGGTGTGGGGGGTGGTGGCTGGGGGAGAAGAAGCAAAGGTAAACAAACAAACAAAAACATTGGAGGGGTATCATCATAAAATCAACCAAGCTGGAAGAGACCTCCAACATCATCCAGTCCAACATATCACTCAGCTGTCATGGTAGGCCTAAGCAGGCCAAAAGAGGCTTATACATGTCCTGGCTTGCCCAGACATGTTTTTATGCTCTCCCTCTCTCTGTTTTGGGGAGAAGCAACTGCGGGAAATGAGACAAAAGAATCTGGAGCCACTGAGTCTGAGGACTGTGGCCTGTTCAGACTTCTTTTGAACCCTGCGCAAAACAAGGTACACACACATTTGCTTTGCGCGCAAATTTGGGTAAAGTAAGCCTATGGCTTCAGGCTTGGCTAACTGCCATTCTGATTGGCTATTCTGTCTCCAAAGGCCCACTAATCTCGGGGTTGTATGGATAAAGTGAGATGAGCAGAGAGCACAATGTGTGCTCAGCCATTACAAGGTGTGATCTGCTATTATATCTACTCTCTATCTGTGCTTCTGCTACCTTATTACATTCTGAGCTGTGTGGAACTCCAGCAATCAGGATTAGGCTCTAAATGCCTCCACGTGATCAGTCTGTACAGCCAGTGTGACACCATGCTGAGACTGCACATCACAAGACATCCTGCCTGCACCTGAAAGCCTCCTGCCAAGATGGAAGCCCTGGAAATAACACGGATCATCCAGAGAGTCAGGACCAGGGCAGAGATTGTTTGCCTCCTTTCTCCAGCACCCAGAAGCCTGGGGAAACTCCAAAGCCTCTAAAGGCTTTGAGACCACAGACAGCAACCTTGCAATGAGCTTTGGGTACTGTCAGATAATATTTTTGTGAGTAAATACTTAAAGCCTCTTGTAATCATTAATTGCCTTCTGCCGTAAGCAGGAGCTCCTCGCGTCCGTCTAGCGAGCAAGTGGTGTAGTGACTGCAAGTGGTGCATTGACTGCAAAGCTTTCTCTGCCAGTTTAATTGAGTTCAATTAATGTATATATTTACTAGTTACTGCTAGTTCCCGTTATTGCCTGTATATAAAGTTTCCATGATTGATGCAAAGAACCTATGATTATTAAATTGGCGATCGGGGTGACACAAGTTCTGAATATTTAATACCAATAAACTATATTAATATTTAAAAAAAATATAATCTTGCAGCCCTATTCTATCAACTAGACCATGGCACTAAGTGCCTCATTTAGTCCTTTCTTGAATATCTCCAGAGTCGGTAACTCCACCAGCTCCCTGGGCATCCCATTCCAATGCCAATCACTCTCTCTGTGAAGAACTTCCTCCTAATATCCAGCCTATACCTCCCCTGGCACAACTTGAGACTGTCCCCCCTCATTCTGTTGCTGGTTGCCTGGGAGAAGAGAGCGAGTGATAATGGCACAGAGAGTAGAAGACAAATATAGTGATGCTAAAGAGGGTTTATGACACTGAGATCATCACATTCTCAGATTTTTGCCACAACAGGTTATGTATCTGCCTTTCCCCTACCCAGCAAGGAGACCTTCAAGCATTTCACTGCGTTCATGTGTGTTGTCCTGAATTTCTCCATTGGCCTTACCTTTCCCAGTTCAGGTTAACGAGAAACAAGCATGCAAACAAGATAGTAACAACCCAAAAGCCACAGAGGAGTATAAAAAGCAGAACTACAGCTACTAGCATTTCCTGTAGTAACATTCTTCACCTTTTTTTTGTCTCTACTCCTTTATTCCTTGTTTTCTTGAGTTCCAATGCCTGTGACTAGATTGGTGTTTCAGCTATTAGCATCTCAGCTGCAGCCTTTTTCTTTACTCTTTTCTTAAATTACAATGGCCATGTATGTGCTTGCACAGCTTAACACTGAAATCAGACCAATTATGCACCATCTTGATTCACATTAAGAAAATGCAGCTAACAGTATCAGAGAAGCAACACATAATACATGTTTTTATTACATGATTTCATCAGTGTACTCCAATACAAAGAGTCCCAGAGAGTGTTCACATGAAGTAAATACATTTCCACCAAAGACCATTTAAAAAGGCTAGTCATTTATCATTCCATCACACTTCTATGATAAATGACTTATTGGAAAATACTAACTAGAGAGCAAAGTTTTACTATCACTGTTACTGCTGTTCTATTTGCTTCTAAATTACCATCTGAAATAGATTTCCCTATGAGTCCCCAAACTAATGGAATTTCTTGATTTCCAACAGTAGCCACTTTATGCTTTCTGCTGTAGAGAGCAATAAAGCTGAAGTGGTTTTTTCATACCATAAGCAATGCAATGATTTTAACCATTACTGGGAATCAAGGCTGACTTAGAAAGAAGTTCTCTAAGGTCAGGAATTCAAAGCTTGGCAGTGAGTTCACAACTGAAGTAAAACTAACTGAACAATACAAAATGCACAGGCTGGTAATAAGCTTTACCAATAATATTTAATAAAACTTAGAAGTTATGGGGAGCTGATGGAGCTGATCCAGCACTAACACCAAAAGAAAACAAGGATTAGAGAGCGTTGAACACATCAAGCATCTGAAATAATATCAACAAATGCTTCTTCTCAATGTATATTTCTGCAGGAAAAGTGTATATTTTTTTCTAAGGTAAAAAAAAAAAAAAGACATGATTAATTGCTTACCAAGAAAAAATAATTTAAGCAAGTACTTGCTAATTAAGTGAATTTAAAATATTCCTGTTACACTGAGTTATAGATAAGTAATGGGAACAACTCCAATTGCTACTGCTTAGTAGGCAGGATTTTGTTTTTCTTATATAAACAACTACTTTCAGGACATTACCATGAAAGTTTGCTTGATCAAATTATTCTATTTCATTTAACCTTCTTAAGTAAGCTCAAGTTAATTAATTTTTTTAAGATCAGAAGTATCTTTTTTGCTTTTCTCTCCCCTTTTCAAGCCATTTGTATTTTCAGTGGGGAAGATAGAGTGTCTAGTGTCTGCAGTGAAAAAAAAATTAATTTAAAACCATCATTGTCAGACAAAGTACAGGATTAAGAACTACTTGTTTTATGACTGAACCATGAAAAGGTCTTTAATCCTGTTATTACTAGTTAGTAGGTATTGTTAATTCCACTTGACACATTTCAGATAAGTAAATATCTCACCCTTGTGCCACTGATTACTGGTTTCTTCAGCCTTATCCGCCATTCAGTCCATAAACCTTTGTCTCCATCCTCAACCAGTTCCCTGACCATGTCCACAATCCTCTTAGTCTACTCTTGCCATCTAAAGTTTTCCTACTCTCCTTATTACCTATGATATTTATTCTGTGCAGACTACCCGAGGTGATCCTGCTTTAGCAGGACAGTTAGACTCAATGATCTCTGGAGGTTCCTTTCAATCTCTAATGTTCTGTGAGTCTGTGATTCTTTCAACTTTGAAAGCTACCCCAAAGAACATTCTTTTTTCCTTCAACATATGAATTGAAACATTTTTAATTTCCTGAAAATCTTCAAGGTCACCTGGCAGCTCTTTCCCTAGCAAGCCCCAAGCTTATTGCTTACTTGAATTTAACATCAAAATGATGAATTTATGTTCCTTTGCAAATGTTTATGAAATACAGTGTCCACGTTCCTCCACATAGCTAAACAGCTTGCAAATGCACATCAATTATTTAGGGTTAGTGCACTGCCAACTATTGCTCTGCACTGCCTGCAGCATTCTGAAAGATCAATATACCCATGCTTAAGCCTGTAAAAACATCTTATAAAGATTCACCATCATGGTTAGTCATTTAATCTCACCTGTAATTTTGAATATTTATTATATTTCAGGAGGTTCCACTTGAAGCACACAACCTGCTGTTTGTACTGACAGGAATGGTTTTGTGCACACCTTCTACAATGATGCTGCCTCCTGAACAGGCCAAAGTGCTCATCTACAATTACTTGATTCATTTGTCTCTTGGAAATGAAGATTTAGGATCTAAAATGTTGACTTCTGCAGCAAAACAGGCAGCAGAGTTGGAGTGAGAACATTATTGTGAATTAGTGCACGAAGCTCTTTGCTTTGCTCCCTGGAAATCCAAGCTGTGGGTTCGACTCAGCACAAGTGTAGTTACAAATCCCAGCCTCCTATCTGACAAAAAAGACATTTCTCAAAGTCATACTCATGGTCTGAGTTCTTCCCACTAGTATTTATATGGTATAAATGCACCTGATACTGAAATTTTAATGGATAATTGCTTTGAAATATATGTGTTGGGTTTTGTTTTTTTTTTTCCCCCACGGGAGAGTCAACAGGATCTTACTCATTTATGCTTATTGCTTCCACATACAACACTGATCAGCAACTAGGCATCTTGGCTGCATGGTCCTCTGAAACACCCATGACTAGAAGCATGTGTACAGCAACTATGGTTTTACCAGAGAGCAGTGAAGTTGGACTTTTTCTCAGCTCCCATTGGGTTGCTGCAGCCATAACACCACTCCATGTTCTCTTCCTGCTGCAACAGGTGGTGTAAAATGTGATTTCAGCAGGAAGATGGATATTAGTTTTTATGTGGATTACCACAGGCCCATAACAGAAATATTCCTCAGCTGAAAGATGCAAATAAGAAGCCTACACTAGGCTCCAGAAGCAGAAGTCATCCTTAAATATGATGGTCAATCTCTATCCTTGCTGCAAAACGTCTAAGTTCCTTTTCTTTGGTTCATACATTTTTAGCTTTCTTGCTCTATTTAAACATTGCCACCAGTGTTTTCTGTTGAAAACAGCATCTGTAGAAACCTCCTTACAGTTCTACTTTATGCTGCACTAAAATATACGTCCAAGCTTTTATATCAAAGCCACAAAGACTAGATGGAAATTTTTATTTTTTAGGTGGCAGCTGTGGCTGCCACTCAGCCACAGTACAGCAAAACCGGATTTATGAGCCACAATTTGGTCTTCAAAATTGAGTGAAAGAAAGAACAAATGGTTGGGAGAGAGCTCAGACTACTACTTTTCCTACAACAGAGACTTAAAACCCTCAAATACTGCAAGGCACACAGCAAATCACAACACTGAGATAAGAATTATTGATCAAAACAAAACAAATTATTCTTGGAGCAGAATCTTGCAAATACATATGGTCTCAGTAAGTCAGCTAAGCCAGTAACTATATGTGTGCTCAAAGGTTTCCAGGTTAGGGACCTTCACATGATTCATCACTCTGTGTATTGTGTTGTGAGCAATGGCACATAAACCAAATGTTCCTTGGTAGTCTATCTCCATTCATGTAATCCAGAGCAAGCAGAAGTAAAAAGGATTTCTTAGTATACGCTTGAGCCTAATTACTACATCATGAGTACTAAAATGTTGACTGTAACTAGTGAATCTTCCAAATTGCTAAAAGAGGAGTTTCTCACTGTGTATCAGACAGGTATTCTCATGAATACACCAGTGGATTTGTGTCCAAAATGCTTTTGCAGTTTTCAGGCACACCGATAAGAAAATAAATTGAAAAAGGCACAAACTGGAACCAGGCTGTGCTATTTTATAAGAAAATTACTATTACACTTTTTTTTTTCTTTTTTAAAAACAACTTCACAATCTATTTCCCAAGTATTTTTAAAGTATCTAAAATTATTTTTTTAAGCTAAGATTCATAGCTAATAATGTTGTAAATAGGGATAAATATAAAAATCTATGGCCTGCAAAATGATTTGACTTTCTGTTTTCTTAGACACTTTGCACAACTAATCACATCCAGCCTGAAAGCAAATGAAGAAGAAAGCACAGCATTTCTTTATTTTATGAAGTATTTTTCAATTAATGAAAAACATCTGCAAGAATGTTTTGGATTAGTGAGAGATTAATTATTGATAATGATCACATTTATTTCAACTGACTGTGAAGAACGTGAAGCTCCGCTTGCTCTAATATACTACCTACAGCACTAATCCTTCTCCTTCTTCCACATCTGTCAGCCTTGAAACTATTCTTACATAAATCTTCTCCTAAATTAATTTCTTCCAGAACCACTTATTTATTGTTTGCCACATGTTTCACAATTACATGACTTTATTTCAGGCTGAGGTCTTAAGCAGAGCACCCAGTCCAAGTAGTTAGTTCCAGATGGTAGACAGCTGTGAAAACACAGAGACATCTAATCCCACAGCTGAACAGCAAGCCTAGTGCCAATAGCTGGAGAGGCCCCCTGTGTATCTTTAATCATTTCAAACACTACAAGTAGAGAAAAGCCACTAAATTACAGAAAAATACTCCACTTTTTCCCTTTAGGTGTTCCATTATAGCCTTCTGCTTGGACATAATCCACACTCCATCACTCCTCTGATTGCAGGGCAACGTATTGGCAACAGTTCAAACTTTTTACCCACCAGTTGGGCAGCAGCAGTCATTTGCCTGGAGCTGTGTGGAGGTCACCCTGCGATCGCGTGAGTGTGTGTGAAGCGGAGCTTTGAGCTCTCTGCCCATGCAGGGGCAGCTTCTCTACCAGAGGCTGCCAGCAGCTGGTTGGTCCTGGCATTTGAGACAGAACCTCTGTCAAATATTTGCATGTGTCCTAGAAATTCATCCAGACACCAAAGTTTAGAGTTGCACTTATATCCAGATGCCCAGTTTTCTTCAGGATGAGAAACAGAGCTGAGGCCCTGGTTGATAAAACCTATCTCCTTCACTGGACCCAGCCACCAGTCTCACATGTAGAGAGATCCTACCAAAATGAAGCAAATTTCTCTTAACCCTGAAGTTAAGGAGGTAGACTTAATCTGACACTAGTCCTTTCTCTAACTTATACACAGATAAACTTATTTTTATTTGGATATAATAAGGTACTTTACCATGCAGCAAGTTCTTAAAATAGCTTATACAAACAGAGTATCACAGTACTGCAGCAGTAAGTTCTTAAAGTAGCTTATACAAACACTAACCATACAGGTATTCTGTACTGCCACTGCTGTTCCTCAGCATGAAAGGGAAACACCTCAAGTATAGATACAACATTACTGGTTCATAGAATCATAGAACGGTAAGGTTGGAAGGGACCTCAAGGATTATCTAGTTCCAACCTCCTGCCATAGGCAGGGACACCTCCCACTAGTACAGCTCACTCAAGGCCTTGTCCAACCTGACCTTTCATGCCATGCTTTGCCAAAGATGAAGGCATGTCTCCCCAGTCTGTACCACAACCACATACTCACTGGCCTGTACCACTCTCAGCATTGTGTGGTCACAGTTTAAAAGCCACAAATTCACAGATCTCCAGTCCAATATTTCCACAATGATAGTTATTAGATAGTCTCTAATAACTAACAAAACCAGAAGAAAATTAGTTAGTACAGGCTTTAAAATTGTCTTGGTATTTATTGTAGGCAAAACTTGGGCACCTATCCCATAATGCTTAATATATCAAGGCCTTATTTTCCTAATTTTTCTAATTAATCCTCCAGAGTTTGAGCACAGCAGATTTGTTTGACTTCCTGATTCATATCACCAGCACAAACACATTTTGCCATCAATAATAATAGAAATGGGTAATGTAAACGGCAAGCAACAGTCATCTTTGCAGATATGACTCACCCTTCCTTAAGTGTAACAGGTAAAAAAATGAACTTTTCAAGTTAAAAAAAAAATAAAATAAAATGTAGAATCCAGCATATTGTCTTGAAGGAAAGAAATGGAGGAGTGTGGTTTGTCACTACAAGGATTCATGAAGACAAATATTTAGTTCAAAGAAGGCACCAACCAAACTCTGCTTAGCATATGGAAGGAAGAGAACAAAGGCAGCATCTGTATCAATTCACTTTTAGCTTTAAAAAAAAAAAAAATAAAAAAAAATCCCCACAACAAGCACTGGTCTCTTCCTGTACAGGTATCTCTTACTCAGCAAACTAGGAAATCATCAGATTTGTCAACAGTGTCTCTGACCAACAAATATAAGGAACTATTCCAATTTGGAGCAACTTCAACACTCCCATTTAATACCCCAGAGAACATGACATTCTTCCTTGTCTTTTCCATGGGGAACATAACTCAGACAAAACTAAGAGATTTCTGACTTTGCCCAGAAGGCGACCTTTAGGCATTCAGGAAATAATTCTGTTGCAAAACTCTGACAGGTGCTAATGACAGCGGTAAAGATGTTGACCTGAAGCATCTTCAAGCAGCCCATTTCTGGTTATATTCCTGTGGGACCTTGTCAAGGACACACAGTTCACCACTCTGCACTAGCACAGGTGTCATAAGAGCCCAATGTTCTATGTAACAAACCACTCAACTGTACATTTTGCTCTTTTCAGGGGATAAGTATTTTTATTGATGCCTAAACAAGCATTGTCCTGTGCATCCAACTAGTCTGGTTAACCAGCTGACTCCACCATCATCATGGCTGATAGATCCTATGCTGAGATGTAGCTATTAGACTTCTTCATTTCCTAAGCATATGGCAAAATTCCATCCCTCCTTCTTGTGAGACTGCCAGCTAATTAGTTGGATAATTAATTCTCCAAAAGCTTCAAGATGTTTTCCCATCTGGGCTTGCCTCTTACCATTAGTTCTGACTCCTGTCTTACCATACATTAACCAAGGCCAAATCCAACTGCCCTTAGTTAGATCAGTCACTGAAATTTCCAGATGAAGTACATTTTCTTGCTAACAAGATAATAATATCAGGTATTCATTAAACAGAAGAAAGTCAAATAAAGAATACTTTCTTGGTCACTCAGCAAATTTTATACTTTGCCACTTTCAGGTACAATAATAAGTTGGCACAGCACGACCTGGGGGTCTGGGTTGATGAAAAGCTCAACACAAGCCTGCAGAGTGCACATGCAGCTCAGACAGCAACCGAGTCCTGGGCTGCATCAAGAGCAGCGTGGCCAGCAGGGCAAGGGAGGGGATTCTACCCCTTTAGTCTGCTCTTGTCAGACTCCATCTGGAGTACTGTGTACAGTTCTGCAGCCCCCAGCACAGGAAGGTCATAGAAGTGTTGGAGCGGGTCCAGAGGAGGCCATGAAGATGATCAGAGGGCTGGAGCAGCTCTCCTATGAGGACAGGCTGAGAGAGTTGGGGCTCTTCAGCCTGGAGAACAGAAGGTTTCCAGGAGACCTGATAGTATCCTTCCAGTATCTGAAGGGAGCCTACAGGAAGGCTGGGGAGGGACTGTTTACAAGGTCCTGCAATGACAGGACAAGGGGTAATGGGTTTAAACTGGAAGAAGGGAGATTTAGACTGGATGTTAGGAGGAAGTTTTTTCAGTGAGGGTGGTGAGGCACTGGAACAAGTTTCCCAGGGAGGTTGTGGCTGCTCCCTCCCTGGAGGTGTTCAAGGCCAGGTTGGACGAGGCCTTGAGTGAGCTGTGCTAGTGGGAGGTGTCCCTACCTATGGCAGGGGGTTGGAACTAGATGACCCTTGAGGTCCTTTCCAACCTAACCATTCTATGATTCTATGATTTTGCAGGTCATACTGGGAAGAGAAAATAATATCCCACAAGATATGCAGTGGCTGTATTTCTCCTAGTTCTGAGTTAATGCTGGAGCATGTGGTGGAACAAACCACACAGCAACGGAAGAATCGCAGAATAGAATCACAGAGCTAATTAGGCTGGAAAAGACCCTCAAAGACCACTGAATCTCAATGTTAAACCTAGTACTGCCAACTCCACCACTAAACCATGTCCCTAAGAATGAAAGCAGCTTGTATGCTGCCACCACCACAGCTAAAGGAATGCAGTATGTAAGCAGAGTTTAAATACCTTTCACATAGCCAGTTTAACTAGCAGTTAAAGCTCAGTGTCAAACATAACTGGCAGAGCCCTAACTAGATAAATGTCATGAGGAAAAACTAGTTTGAAGATAAATAGGTTGCTGTGTTTATATTTCATGTGTGTACACGCATACATTTTTTAATTTTATTTTATTTTCCAAATAGTTAATGTTTGCTCAGCAGCATACTGCTTCACATGCTAAGTTCAGCATCAACAAGTGATCTTAAATAAATAATTAGTTGGCATCTTAAATAAAATACTTAATTTAAAAACAAAACTGCTTTTAAGAAAAAAATTATGCTTTCAATTCATACTTCTGTTTTGGGCCCAGCTATGAAGATATAAATGAAGTCAGTTATGCACTTCTCTTGATTTGCAAATGATATTTGAACTAACTTTGGATTACAGGAATAAGTTAAAATGAAATCCCTGTTTCATATTTTTAAACACCTGCTGTCAAGATAACAAGTTTGGCTTTCATTTAATTATTTAACATATTTGTTACCACTTGCTGGTTCACAGCTTGGAAAAATTACACAAACAGTTTCACTTCAGAAATTTACAGCTACTTTTCACCAATTAAAAGAAATGTTGCAAATCAGCCAGAGTGTCTGTCAATGTATTACCATTATATTAAACACCTGTCTTGCCATCTTCTCTGTCAATATCCAGCATCCCCCAAAGCTTTGACAGAGATTTTTTTTTTTCTGACAGAGTCACTGATGATGTTAATGATAGTCACAAGTAAAGTCTGTTCTCTTCTACAAGTCCAAAGTGAACAAATATTTTCTTGTCATCTATGACTCCACTTAGTACACTCCCGGGATTTACTGATTTTAATTGACTTTGCCAGACCATTATTATACACACCACTACAGAAGATGAGTACACTTTTCTGCCCTTTTCCCCTGCCAAAATCTCATTTATTTGAAGCACTGAAGTTCTTCCCAGTGAAGAACAAGGTGTTTTGCCTGCCAGTGCATCACCATAGTTGCTATTTCCCTTTTCTCCTCTTGCAGAACAAAAAATGCTCATTTTACGAAGAAAACACTTCCTAACATAGAATGGTAAGGCTGGAAGAGACCTCAAGGATCATCTAGTTCCAACTCCCTGCCATAGGCAGGGACACCTCCCACTAGTACAGCTCACTCAAAGCCTCATCCAACCTGGTCTGAACACCTCCAGGGAGGGAGCAGCCACAACCTCCCTGGGCAACCTGTGCCACTGCCTCACCACCCTCACTGGAAAGAACGTCCACCTAATATCCAGTCTAAATCTTCCCTCTGTCAGTTTAAATCCATTGCCCCTTGTCCCGTCATTGCAAGACCTTGTAAATAGTCCCTCCACAGCCTTCGTGTTGGCCCCCTTCAGATACTAGAAGGTTACTATCAGGTCTCCTGGAAGCCTTCTCTTCTCCAGGCTGAAGAGCCCCAACTCTCTCAGCCTGTCCTCATAGGAGAGCTGCTCCAGCCCTCTGATCATCTTTGTGGTCCTCCTCTGGACCCGCTCCAACACTTTCATGTCCTTCCTGTGCTGGGGGCTGCAGAAGAACTGAATGCACAGCATCATCTAGAAATAGCTGTTTATTAAACCCAGTCAGAGATTCCAAGATTGCAATCCAAACCTCCTGATCTGTATCAAAGCTCCTCTATGGCCAGAAGGGCAAATGCTGCAGTCAACCACAGAAACCCTTCATGTTTCTACGAGGTTGCAGGAAAGAAATGGTCATTCCTGTGTCCTGTGACAAAGCAGTGTTGTGATGGCATTTGGTGGGTGTCTTCCCACATCTTGAGACTCAAGAACCATGTTCAATGTAACTGCTGAACAAAGTAATGGTGAAAGGGTCGTTCAAACTGCTCACAAGCTCCATGCAGGATGAGGAGGATACATACAGCACCAATTTTCCTATGTGCTATGTTTCCAATGCACTATACATGGGTGTTTGATAAGTTAGGTGTTTGACTGTGCCATACATGTAAAAGTGAGATCTGTTGTAGACAAAAACCACATGGACAAACCAGACTTCTAAGGGGTACTTTACACATGTGGAAAAAACAGAAAGACAAAGGGTGAGTATCTACCACTCCTGCCCACAGTAATAACATTGTGAAGAAGCTCCATTGTAATGAACTGAGTCACACATTGAGAGGCAAGTAAAATGCAAGATGGCAAACTACTACCCAAACCAGATGCATTTCACCAGTGCAACTGATTATTCTGCTCATGCCTGTCTTACAGGTCCTGCAGTGATCTTCAGAATCAAAGAGAATCACTACAGTACAGATAATATAAAACACAGGAAAGTGGCTTATACAGCTTCTAGAAATGAGACTTTTTGATGGTTATAATATTCATTAGTTACTTTATCAGTATACTTACACAGATTGTCTCACCAATTGTCTGCTCAGGTTATGTACGTTAAGAGATGACAGTTTTAACGGAAAGTTTTATGGAATTGTGTTGAGAAGCAGCTTTATGTTATAACCTTTCCCCCTAAATTATATCTGTAGCCTATTTAGATATTGAGCTCCCAAGAAGAGGAACTGCAGGCTAAGATGTATGGTACATCTTGCAGCACAGCTGCTTTGCAAGTCTCCAGTTGTGAAGGATGGCTCTGATCTCTGGAAATTTTCTTCTTTTGCAAGTCAGTCTACAGTGGTATAAAATGTTCAAAGCTGTTCAGCTCTGACTTGTGCCAGGTCTTACCTCATAGTTCCATGTGCACCACAGACAACTATATCATGCAGTTACTGGACACAGTATGTATCATCAAGCAGCTAAGCAAACTATGGCAGTAGACAAAAGACCCATTTGATCTCTGTTTCAAAATCACCAGGCACATTGCAAATGAGTCAGAAAATAAACACTAGACAGTAACAAAATTACTGTAATTGTAAGCAATAAGAACTATATTAATTCTTAAAGATACCCATTTTCTAAATATTGTGACTGACCTTGACAGGAATTTTCTTAGAGGAAGCTTTCAAACATTTTGATTGTGTTTCAACTTAGAAAGATGGGAAGTAGCTGTTGATCAGCTTCAAGGTCTCAAAACACATACATCCTGGTGTGATATACCACCTTTTCTTTGGCAAGTTACAACATGTTAATTTCGTTTCTGCAGTCATCAAGCTGCCAAACACAGCACAAACAGTACACTGAAGCACCACTTTTCTGCCATCTAGATTAATGCCACTGCATCGCAGTAATGTGTTAGCACAGTCATTTCTGAACAACTGCAAACAATCTACAAGGCTATTATATTTAATTGCTATTTAGATAGTTTATAAATCTACTGTAAACAACAGCAAGGGTATACTCATAACACAGCTACAAGATTCGTTACTAATGTCATGAACTAAACCAGGCCATGAACTCACAGAGTATCAGCAACTTGATGATAACTGTGATGTTTATGTCCTTGATTTCCAATAAAAGTGAGCAAGCATTGCCCTCTTTTGTTTAGGCACACATTAATTGTGTTGCCTTTCCAATGATATTGGATCACGACGTTCACTCAATTCACACCCTGCCTAATCCCAAAACAGATTAACTCATGAGTGCAAGCATTGTGCTCTGTGTTATATAAACAAAATAATATATAATATCTGAACTATGACCTGCACAAAAAGTCACTTAATAAATCTTTGTGACTGCACAGAAGATTACAGTAAAACTGCCTTGCCCTCAGGCTGATAGCCTAGAGCTACCGCTTTGCCTGTGGAGCTGCCTGGAGAGCTACACTTGTTGCAGCACTGTGCAAAATGTCTTAAAGGGATTGGACTGCTCAGCTCTTTGGTCTCTGTCTGTGAGGTGTATGACAGGCTTATCTATAAAGAGGAACTCACACTTCTTGTTCCTCACATTTACTGATAGCTTCTGACTAATGAACCAGCATGGAAAAGCATGGACAGAAATGCCACACTTACATTCCTGACTCATCCCTACAGACTTATAATAAAATCATAATCTGTCCTTACTGTAAAATCTTTTGAGCTGTTCAGCAGTACATCAAAGGTTCATCTCACACTGATACCAAGCACACAGTTACACCCAGACTGATCAGTCTATAATAGAAGCTACAATGAAAAACTTTCAACCCAGTTACTCCAGAAGAAAAAAGACACTGTTGGAAGACTGGAAAATATTTAAGATAACTCTCTGGACTGGATCCCAGAGAAGCTTCCTCTGTTTTCTTTGTCAAAATATATGAAAGCAGCATCCTAAAAGAAAGGCTCAAAGTGAAAAAGCAACACAACAGAATTAAAACTGAAAGTTTTCTACTATGCTTACAGTAGTAGGTGGGCTCGGAGAACTTCATAAATTATTCAAATAATGAAGTAGACCAGGACACCTCTGAGTATCTTTTGCATGAGAAACCCAACCCAAGCAGGGTTTAACACAAAGCTTTCTTCTGGCAGCTGCTGTTACTGACCCAGCTTACTTTGTCGTATGGTACGTGTGCCTTTATCTTCTCACTGTGTACACTGTTCAAGTTGCCAGTTGTCTTTATGATAGGCCAGCATTTTAGTGGATGACATCTACCTGTACAGACTCCACAGCCATTTATCACTTCACACAAATGGGGCACATAATACAAGAAAGTAAATTTGTCTTAGAATACCTCAGTAGGAAATGAGAGAAACACAAATATGAAATTTCTGACTGACTCTTAAAATAGCATTTCTGATTGGGATGGTTCAGTCTGTGAAGCAACACCTGAAAACAACCATTTGCTTTCTTTCCACACAAAACATCTCCTATGCACTGGCACCTGGCACAAACAGGGATGTATAGATGTACAGTGTGCTGCAACAGTATCTGTATGACCAGTACTATTGCTCCCTACTGATCAAACTCTGCTCATAACATGCAATATGTTTACACAAGCACATGCGTACTATTAGTATATTATCACAGTATCACCAGGGTTGGAAGAGACCTCAAAGATCATCAAGTCCAAACCATCACCACAGACCTCAAGACTAGACCATGGCACCAAGTGCCACGTCCAAACCTGCCTTGAACACCTCCAGGGATGGTGACTCCACCACCTCCCTGGGCAGCCCATTCCAGCAGTGAATGACTCTCTCAGTGAAGAACTTTCTCCTCACCTCCAGCCTAAACTTCCCCTGGCGTAGCTTGAGACTGTGCCCTCTTGTTCTGGTGAACAATTACGTCTCCAATTCACCCTAGACAACCTCTAAAGCTCTAAATACTTTGATCTGCACAGTTTTCTGTTTTCCTCATTAACGCTATTTCCACCAGCTTTAAAAGCCCTTTCCAATCTCACTTTGTTTCCACAAAAGTAAGAGTTTTAAGTGTTGGCTGACTGCTGGGTCCTTCAGTCTTCTTTCCTCCCTTCAAATCAATGCTTTGTTTTCTCTCACAAATCAACAGAGTAACGGACTTTTTAATCCTTATTCTCCAGGGCCATCCTAGCCTTGAAGCTGTCAAGCCCCACAGTTACACATCCACAAGAAGTCCTCTGCATTTCACTGTATGGTTCAGGCTGAGCCAACATGAAAGCCTAAGCCACTTTAACACAGTGTGGCAGGAGATAAACCTGCTCTGATCCTATAGCACAAACACAGCGGGGAAATCATAACCCTATGGTAGGAGAAAAAAATCCAAACAAATCAACAAATGACAACACATGAAAGGACATTTACGGGTTGGTAATGATGGAATTTAATGTCTCTTTTTCAAGAGGACTTGGCCAAAATAGAGAGAATGAGCCTGCAGGAGAGATGAGAACTTTTAATGTATTAAAGATGAAATAATGAAGTGATTATATGATCCATGGACACCAGTAAACCTGCAATGTTTTGGGGGCAGGATTTTGGAATTATATGAAAATACAGTTAATAATAAAACTTGTTACCCATATATTTGCAACACTTTTAAGGTTCTGCTGGAGAAGGTGCTGGACCATGCTAGTCAGATCATGCTTTTTGGAAAAGGCTGGATTTTCATTCCTGCGTTCCCTTCCACCCTAGTATGCTATGAACTCTGATTTAGCAAAACATTCAGTCAGATTTTGACCTCTGTTCACATTGACTGTGTACTTAGCTAATTCTAAAGCATTTCAGACTTCTGAAGAATAATTTCCGTGTTTCTGCATTATATAAAGCTATGCAATTTTCATATAAGCACAGCAGTCCTATTTTATGTGTCACTGGACTTGCAGTTAATAATCACTAACAGACAGAAGTGTAAATATTCAAACGTGCTTTGTTACACATACACGTTGAACAACATCAGAGTTCAGATAAGAGATATCTATAATTTCGTCACTTGCTACAGGTTGCTGCACAGGAAAGTCCTGATGACTGATCCTATCAAACATAGAATCATAGAATGGTAAGGTTGGAAGGGACCTCAAGGATCATCTAGTTCCAACCCCCTGTCATAGGCAGGGACACCTCCCACTAGTACAGCTCACTCGAGGCCTCGTCCAACCTGGCCTTGAACACCTCCAGGGAGGGAGCAGCCACAACCTCCCTGGGCAACCTGTGCCAGTGTCTCACCACCCTCACTGGAAAGAACTTCCTCCTAACATCCAGTCTAAATCTCCCCTCCGCAAAGTTTAAACCCATTGCCCCTTGTCCTGGCATTGCAAGACCTTGTAAATAGTCACTGCCCAGCCTTCCTGTAGGCTCCCTTCAGATACTGGAAGGCTCCTATCAGGTCCCCTTGAAGCCTTCTCTTCTCCAGGCTGAAGAGCCCCAAATCTCATAGCCTGTCCTCATAGCAGAGCTGCTCCAGCCCTCTGATCATCTTCATGGGCTCCTCTGGACCTGCTCCAACACTTCCATGTCCTTCCTGCGCCTAGGCTTTTTTGCATGTTTATTATGTGGAAGTGTATCTATATCTATATATACACACATACAAACATCTATGTGAAAATTTTTTTAAAAATGAAGTAGCTTTGTAGTACAATGATGTATCAAATTTCCAATACGTTTGTTTACAAAAGAGTTATTGACCTGAGACTGGATAGAAAAATGCACTACACATGTGCACAGCTTACACACTGGTTTGAATATTAGCTGCATGCTAGAGCAGTGATAATAGAATAAGAATCAGGAAAAGGAAACATCTTTTATCTCCCTTCTCAATTTATTCACTATAAAGCTGCTGGGCCTTTTATTGTTCCACATGAAAAACAGTAGTAAAAGAATAATGCTCCAATAAAACATATGATATTCTCATTATTTCTTCACATCTTTCAGATACAGCCAAGTAGTTATTCTAACAAAGGGCCAGCAATATCTAATCCTTAATAGTTCATATTTTAAAGTTACCTCTGATACCAGGACACCTTCATTGCATTTCACTAAGCAAAATGATGAAGCAACTTCTACGCTCAAGACAGCCTTGGTTCCATTTATAAATTTTCCTGCTCTCTAGAGCTTCACAAAACTTCTATGGAATATATTCAACCTTGATATGTAAAATTGCATTTCCCCCTATATTCCAGAACTGCCTGTTTGCTGGCTGCATTCTCTATTCCCCTTTACTGAGATGGAGAAAACTGCTTGTGCATGGACTATCACTTTTGAAACTAGAGAACATGCATCTAATGCTTAACTTCTCCAGCTTCATCCATATTTAAGAGGAGTGGGCACCTAGAAATTAATAATTGAAAATGGAAATCAGTTCAGAAGAATGCCTTTAGAGAAACTAGTAATTTTTCTTTTTCTTTGAAGAACAGTTTGAATTAAATGATTTAGATAGAAAGGCAGAGAAATATTTACATTTTACAATGCTAGTCTGCGAAATCCAAGAGGAAATCCAACATGTAGCAGCATCTTAGGAGGAAAAATATCACATTGCCCATGCTCGTTGTGACTCCAATAAAAAGCAGCTCTTGCATTAAAAAAAAATACAGCAGTAGAAAGGTTTTGCAAGCAGGCTAGTAAGTGGGTTCCATATAATTTCATAACAGGATCTGACCATTTACTACATTGCATCTAAACAGAAAAGCAGATCAGAATGCCCGGTTTCACAAAATATACAATTTAATTGCTAATCAAATGTTGCTATTAAAACAGTCTTTTTGTGTGGCTTTTCTGTAAATATTTCATTTTTCTGGTTTGAATCCTGAGGCTCTGACACAGTAAGTTTCCACTTGTAATCAAAATATTTGGAAGAGAAAATGAAAAGCTTTAGTAGCCTCCCTAATTTCTCAGGGTCTTATGAAGACATGACTTGATGTTTTAAGGGACTGAACCATAATTGTAGCAAACACTTCACTAGGTGGGCAATGCTTAACCATACAGTTTGCCTTTCTTCATAGAAACATCCTCAGCAGGACAGAAGATCTCCAAGTATGCTTTGAAGTACAGGAGCTCAGTAAAGAACTCCTCATACACTGTAAATAATAAATCATACCTGAGGTTAATGCAACATTAAAATGTTCTTGTTTATTTTTGGTTTTCAGAATAAGTCAAAGCAGATATTTTCCTCTCAGTTTTACTGCCATTTTTCTCATTAGCATTAGAATTAAAAGAAAACAAAGCCTTGACATTTTAAGTTATGTATATTAAAAATATGTTTTTCTATATAGATATTATATTTTAATTATTACATTTATATTATATATATAATATTTTATAATATAAAAATACAGCAAAAGAGCAGAAGAGTTTGAAAATGGAAACCTCAGACTAAATATATTTATTTAGGACTTAGTTCATTAGCATTAAATAAGCATTTGTCTGACTTATATACCCTAAGAGATCTTTTCTTCCTCATTTGCAAATAGAAGTGATTTTGCCAGGAGGGGGTGCCAAGTACCCACAGCATTAATTATGCAAAAAAAAATAAACCACACAGCAAATATATTACAGAAAGATAAGTTACCAATTTTTTTTTTTTTAATAGTAGTTGTACTTTGAACCTTGATAGAGCACATAGTAAATGAAGCCTTCAGCAGCTAATGGTTGTTAAAGCATCTGTCGAGGAAGGTATGTGTCCAGCACAGTCCTGCTGATGTCTCATTTACTAACATTAGTCTAGTGCTGGGTCAGTGGATAAAGATTGTAGCATCGAATAACTTCTCTGCTGCAGTATTTCTATTGTCTAAAGTGGTATTTGAAACAGAAACAAAGCTCAAATTCTGAAGAGAGGGCAATTGTAAGGAAATCTCATGTCAGTTCAACAATCTGAAAATTACTTGTCTTCTTGTGGAGCAACAGGTGATGATGGTGGTGATGGCAAAACTAATTTCCAAACAAGACAACCAGGGTAAAGGTGACTGAACACAAAGCAGAAGAGTAGAGAGCTTCTGAAGCGGTACATTTATTAACAACAATTAAAGAAGATTTTGTTTTGTTTCTGGGTTTCTGTTTGCATGCTTGGTTTTAGATTTACTACAAAGTGAGGTCCTGTTTCACAAGTTTTTTTCTTGGTTGTGTGTTTTGTTTTGATTGGAACTAGACGATCCTTGAGGTCCCTTCCAACCTTACCATTCTATGATTTTTTTGGGTTTGTTTGGTTTTGCTTTTTTCCTACTCTTTTTTTGTAAAAGCTTCATCTCTCAAGCCCTATTATTTGTGACTCTTTTTTTTTTTTTTAAGAACAAGAGAGTAATTGCTTGTTATTTTTAATATTTAAAACCTTTTCTAAAAATTAATGAGAGTAATTGTGAGTCCAGAACTCCCTTACAGTCAAAAAAATATGCTTTGTATATATAGGATACTAGGTAATTCTACCCAATGATGACTTAAACTACATTAAAGCATAAGAATAGTTCATCTTCAGTCCTCCCTTTGATAAAGTTGTGTTTTCTTGATGACATCAAATTTTGGCAAAAAAGGCCATCAAGTTTCTCCAGATTGACCTTTTCAGTATTCTGGAGAGCTTTACCATTTTCTTGATTTCTGCTTTGTTAAAATATGCATTTATTTATGCACAGACCTGTCAATCCATCATTATTTATGCTGACCTATCCGAACACGCAACTTATGTTCCCTTCAAAAACTCTTAATATATCATGAGAAAAATAAGCTCAGTGCAACAAATAACATAAAACACCTGTTACAAATACAAAGGCAAACTGATGTGCATGCATAGAAGTTCATAGAATAAAGTTACAATAAAGTATTGCACAGAAAATAAACAACATGTTACCACTCAGGCAGAAGAAACCTTACACCAAACTTTTAACAGAAAGCTGTGTCAAACTGAACAATTTTTAAACACACTTCACTGGGAGCTACTTGAAGTAATCCATCTGATAACTAATCAGAAGAATTCTCTGTATCACGAGAGGCACTGAAGAGAAACACTGCATCTTTTATAGGAAAACTTTGCATACACTGGAGACCAGAGGTCAGCTTTTATATTCAGGCTTCTACTGCAATACATCTCCACAGATACATCTAAACACAAAGGGCTGTGTTAGATACAAGCCAGGTCCAGAACAAACCCATAAAATTCACTGCTACTGTGGGAGAAGATAAGGTCAAGGAGGGAATATTGCATTAAAATTAGATATTTCAACATCAGAGACTCTTTAAAAGCCCCCAAAGCATTCTTCTCCTCAGGCATGGGACACCTCTTTATCAGACACATGCGATGAGGTCTCTAATCAAGCAAACTGCAGGCAGAAAAATCTTTATGTTAGGTATCTAGTTGTGTTGGTTTGTCTTCCCTGGAAATTTAATGTTGTAGTAATGAATTCTACAAGTGTGAAATAAAGAGATAATCAACTGAGTCCTTTCAAAAATTTAATCAAACATGAGAAAGTATGAAAACTATTTGGCAAATACACAAACAACTCCCTAACATACCAAGGCACACAGAACAGATCTAACACAGTTAAAAGATAACAGCTATATGATCTTAAAATACATTATATTAATTGCATAATTAATTGCAAGTTTCTTCTTGCCAACAGCAAATATTTTCAATTTCACTGCCACAATGACACGACTCACACAGCAGGCACTTCTCTCAGCTTTCATTCCCTACTCTAGGTAAACAGTAAGAAACTGAAACAACTTTCAGACACTATGGCAGCTTCAAAACAGAGGTGTCATGGTCCAGTCATCTGGTATCTGATATAAACCTAACTCTCTTCTTCACTCCAGCCATATTCCCTCCTCTGTCCAATAAGCTGTGTCTGTCTTCATATGAATTTTCCTGCTCAGTCATTCCATTTCCACTTTTTTTCCTCTTTATCTTCTTATATTATATGTTTGAAGCTCTTAACAGATCTCCCTCATTCAAAAAAGATGACATTGAAATTCACATGTAAGCTACATGGTTCTTCCGCAGAACTAAGGATTAGAAGCATCTCATTTTACACTACAGTCTATTTATGAAAATAGTTGACCCAACTCCATGTATCATCCTTCATCATTTGGATCTAATCCAGGACTTTCCAAATAGTCACAGTACATAGCTAGGATCTCTGGCTCAGTCATACATACCTGTGCTTTGTGTTTCATACTTTGCTCTAACTTTGCGGAGCAGTTATGGCTATAGTACTGGTATTCTTTTTTGCACTGCACCTGGAAGAGTTCTATTCCTCTTTATTTTAGGGAGATATATATATATATATATATATATATATATATATATTTGGCTTGTGTGACAGACATGGGGTATGTGTCATGCATCTTTCTAGATGAATTTTTTGTATATAACTTCTTTTCCACTTGTTCTTCAGTTGAAATAAATGGCTCATGGCGATTACTTGGGTTAATACATTATGAATACATATGCATTCTGCTGCTTGTTTAACTTAATAGGAATTATTACTGTTTCTTCATTATATGGAAAAGACACATTAAGTATTGTTTAGGAAGAGACTTCAGCCTTCCAGTATCTGAAGGGGGTCTACAGGAAGGTTGGGGAGGGACTATTTACAAGGTCCTGCAATGACAGGACAAGGGGCAATGGGTTTAAACTGGCAGAGGGGAGATTTAGACTGGATGTTAGGAGGAAGTTCTTTACAGTGAGGGTGGGTGAGGCACCAGAACAGGTTGCCCAGGGAGGTTGTGGATGCTTCCTCCCTGGAGGTGTTCAAGGCCAGATTGGATGAGGCCTTGAGTGAGCTGTACTAGTGGGAGGTGTCCCTGCCTATGGAAGGGGTTTGAAACTATATGATCCTTGAGGTCCCTTCCAACCTTACCATTCTATGATTCTATGAAGCTGCACCTTCGAGCCCAGATCTGTGTTGTTGCTACCAGAAGTGGCTGTTGATGGTCCCATTACAGCTTCCTCTTTACTCAGTTTCACTGCTGATTGCTTCCTGTACCTTTTCAAAACTCATTGGTAAACTGTTTTGTTTTAACGACAGATTTTATAACTAAGAGCAACCACGGCAATGTGCCCTCACATATTTTCTCTGCCTAACTTATTCTGCTGGAGAGATCTCTACTGTCCTGTTTCTGGTAAAATCAGCTGTTCCTTTGGACAGCAGAGATGACCGTTATTCACAACAGTCTTTATTCATTAACACTCCTCCTATGTTCTTGGTTTCCTGTTGAGGTGGGAAGATAGCGTGGCAAGGTACTTCTGACACTTTAGAAACCTCCTTTCATCCCATAAAAAGCTCTGAGAGGATATCCTACTGTCGTGGTAGGCCTAAGCAGGTCAAACTAGGCTTGTACATATAGCTTGCCCAGGTATGTTTTTTTTTAGAATCATAGAATTATAGAATGGTAAGGTTGGAAGGGACCTCAAGGATCATCTAGTTCCAACCCCCTGCCATAGGCAGGGACACCTCCCACTAGTACAGCTCACTCAAGGCCTCATCCAATCTGGCCTTGAACACATCCAGGGAGGGAGCATCCACAACCTCCCTGGGCAACCTGTTCCAGTGCCTCACCACCCT
>VWZE01014154.1:144176-184291 GCA_013396675.1 Eubucco bourcierii
ACTCAGGTCCAGGTAGATGACATCAGCTGCCTTTCCCTTGTCCACTGTCGCTGTGACTTCATCATAGAAAGCCACTAAATTTGTCAGGCAAGATCTGCCCTTGGTGAAGCCATGCTGGTTCCCACCAATCACCTCTGCTTTGTTTTCCATTTGCCTTAGCAGGACTTTCAGCAGGATCTGCTCCATGATCTTGCCAGGCACAGAGGTGAGGCTGACTGGTCTGTAGTTTCCAGGGTCATTCTTTTTACCCTTCTTGAAGATGGGTGTTATGTTTGCCCTTCTCCAGTCAGCAGGAACTTCACCAGTCTGCCATGACTTTTCAAATATGATGCACAGTGGTTTGGCAACTTCATCTGCCAGTTCCCTCAGGACCCGTGGGTGGATCTCATCAGGCCCCATGGACTTGTGCACATTCAGGTTTCTTAGGAGCTCATAGACATCATCTTCTACTATAGTAGGCAGATTTGCCTGCTCCCAGTCCTCACTTTTACCCTCTGCAACTTGGACATTGTNCTGCCTGCTCCCAGTCCTCACTTTCACCCTCTGCAACTTGGACATTGTGGTTGGAGCCCTTGCTGTTGAAGACTGAGGCAAAGAAGTCATTTTTGCTCTCCTTCCTTCTGTTTTGGGGAGAGCAACCACAGGAAAAAAGAAAAAGAACCTGGAGCCACTACGTCTGGGGTATGCGGCCTGCCCAGCAACCGTGGTAAGCAAGGTACACAGGGTTGCCTTGTGTAAGGCCTGTGTTATGCCCAAAAAAGGGTAAAGTAAGCCTATGGCTTCACCCAATATGATCAGATCTTGGATAACTGCCATTTGATTGGCTATCCTGTGGCCAAAGGCCCATTAGTCTTGGGCTATATTGGATAAAATGGAGATGAGCAGGGAGCACAGCGTGGGCTTTGCCCTGACAAGGTGTGTCTGCTATTGCATCCATGCCTGCTGGCTCACTGATCCTGAGCTGAGGCTCTGATACCTCCATGCGTTCGGCCTGCACAGCCGGCGTGACACCGTGCCCAGACTGCACACTGCACGCTGCAAGACATGTGCCTGCACCTGAAAGCCTTCTGCCCAGACAGAAGACCTGGAGGTAGCACAAATCATCCAGAAAGCCAGGATCAGGTCAGAGATCNCTTACAAGGTGTGTCTGCTATTGCATCCATGCCTGCTGGCTCACTGATCCTGAGCTGAGGCTCTGATACCTCCATGCGTTCGGCCTGCACAGCCGGCGTGACACCGTGCCCAGACTGCACACTGCACGCTGCAAGACATGTGCCTGCACCTGAAAGCCTTCTGCCCAGACAGAAGACCTGGAGGTAGCACAAATCATCCAGAAAGCCAGGATCAGGTCAGAGATCGTCTGTCTCCTTTCCCCAGCCTGGGGAAACTCCAAAGCCTCTAACGGCTACCAACAGCAACCCCACCACGAGCTTTGGGTACTGTCATATAATACTTTTTGTGAGTAAATACCAAAAGCCTCTTGTAATCATTAATTGCCTTCTGCCATAAGCAGAAAGTTGCTCCTTGTGTCCATCTATTGAGCCAGCAGTGTAATGACCGCAAGCAGTACACTGACCACAAAGCTTTCTCTTCCAGTTTAATTGAGTTCGATTAATGCATATATTCATTAGTTACTTCTAGATCCTATATTATAACCTGTATATAGTTTCCATAATGATGCAAGAATCTGTTATTATTATTATTATTTTGGTGATCGGGGTGATGTGAGTTCTGAATATTTAATATTAATAAACTATATTAATATTTTAAAAATATCATCTCGCAGTAATTATTTACCCTTCCACTACACCTACTTACTGGCAACTCTTATGGAAGTGACCTTCAGTATGCTGTCATTGCCACTGTACCTCTATACAACAACACTTGGTATCATTCGAAGCACACAGATTTTGTGTTTCAATCAAAGTTATTATTTCCTAATTCTGCAGACCATATGGCATCATAAAGCCCACAGTAAAGCAGGTATTTCTGAAGCATGACATTAACTTTACTAGGGACATTAACAAAGATGAGTAATGTTATCCTCACTGAAGTAGGAATTATGTCAATGTTTTCAAATTTGGGTGATAAAGGTTGCACCTGAAATGACCACCTAGGTTTTGTAGTTCTGCGACTTAATAGGAGCCCCCCTGTGCCTGTATCTGAAAGCATTCATGCCTATTTCTAGAATGATAATCTAGGCAAAACTGAAAAAGACAGCATTACTCTGATGTATTATTTTTCTGAAGTTTATGACTGGTAAGTCTGTCCCTATTCTTTGGATACACCCCAGGAAAAGAGAAAATTAATTTCTCTGTAATGGATGCGTGTAATTTTAGGTGTAGTTTAGGTTACTAATCAGAGGTGCAGCATAGACAAATATTCTGAACCGCAGTTTAATTTAAAGTATTTTAAAATTCAGATCATTTTTGTGAATGCATGACCTTTCTGTTACAGTCTTCACAGGCTGAGACATTCTCTAATACTACTTGGCAAATAGTCTATGTATTCAGAATCACAGAATAGTAAGGTTGGAAGGGACCTCAAGAATCATCCAACCCCCTGCCATAGGCAGGGACACCTCCCACTAGTACAGCTCACTCAAGCCCTCATCCAACCTGGTCTTGAACACCTCCAGGGAGGGAGCAGCCACAACATCTCTGGGCAACCTGTTCCAGTGTCTCACCACCCGCACTGGAAAGAACTTCCTCCTAACATCCAGTCTAAATCTCCCCTCTGTCAGTTTAAACCCATTGCCCTTTGTCCTCTCATTACAAGACCTTGTAATAGTCCCTCCCCAGCCTTCTTGTAGGCCCCCTTCAGATACTGGAAGGCTCCTATCAGGTCCCCTCGAAGCCTTCTCTTCTCCAGGCTGAAAAGCCCCAACTCTTGTAGCCTGTCCTCATAGTAGAGCTGCTCCAGCCCTCTGATCATCTTCATGGTCCTCCTCTGGACCCGCTCAAACAGTTCCATGCCCTTCCTGTGCTGGGGGCTGCAGAACTGTACACAGTACTCCAGATGGGGTCTGACGAGAGCAGAGTAAAGGGGGAGAATCACCTCCCCTACCATCAATCCTGTCTATGTGCATTCATTACTAATAAATTGATGCTTTTAATTATTAAAGCATAACAAGTATTTTCCAATTACTTTTTCCTTCCTGCTTCCACTTGCTTAATGTAATAATACACTTTAACCAGAAGCACTTTTTACATTCCCACCATCTTGATGAATGATATATGCAAGGTGCTATAGTCTCCAGACACTCAACTTACAGCCTTTCTGTATGAACAAGTCAAATGTGCAAAGAGGCTTCGGGATCATGCCTGCAAGCATTAATGAGCTTATTAGAATACTGTAACAAGGATTATCTGAATTTCTTATTCAGAGAGTGGAAGCTTTTATAAGTCTCTTGGGTTCACCTACCAACACAGGTCAGTTTAAAATCATTGCTGTTTTAAACCCACTTTTTTTTTTAATCTCATTGAGATTGGTCATGGCGATCATGGATGATTTGTGTTCATAAAAAAAATGTAAAACTTTTGGTAGAAAACAATATAAGCAGCATAGGAATTCTGGTTTTATTATTCTGAATTCAATGTAGTGCAACTGACCTTGGCAGCAGTTTTCATACTGAAATGAAAATACTACTTTCATTGAATACATCACGTCCACATTTGGATGCTAAGCTTTTGCTTCTGACACAGTTTTCATTGATCATGAACTCGAAAACTTAACCTTCAACTTTCCTCCTCTCATAGTAGTAGCTATAAAGATGTTATTCTGAAAATTACTTGAGTGCATAGTTAGATGAAGATGTGATTCTTTCAGTAGTTCTACAATTAGATGTGATTAATACTTGTACAATTTGTTTATTAGGATTAGACTGGAAAAACATGTTTGGATGTTTTCAATAAACATAAATAGACAGGTCCTCTAAAAAAATGTTACAGGACAATACTAGCCTCATGCATAAATATATAACAAAATGGATCTTAAGGTTTTCTTATTTTTTCTTCCACTTCAGTCTGAATAAATACATTATTAAATGTATTAAATTTTAATGACTGTACTTACCAGTTGCTGTCCTTGGACACCCCAGGCTGCATATTGTAAAACTGAATCCTCTACTTCTGGAGGGTTTAACTCCCAAACTTCCCTTGAAAAAATGTAAACATTTTTACTTGAACACACTTACATATAGAACCACTAACAATGACATCATATTTAAAAAACAACGTGACCTACCTTGTCTGTATGTTATAAATCACATATGAAGCCGTATAAGAGTAATGAAAAACCTGTCACAAAAGAAAGTGAAAGAATTACAAAACCAAATATATGACCAGTAGGTTAAACAGGCACTACCACTATGACAGTTACAGTGTTCCAAACTCTGTAAACATCTTTATTACAGAAAGAAAGATTTTACAGAATTAATTCTACCCAACAGGCTTGAATTCGAGTTTGAAAGCCATATGAAGGACTCGTCTACTAATTTCACCAGATACTTAACCTGTAAAACAACTGCACAGAAATGGTTCCAGTCAGAAAAATTTCTGTTCCTGTTCAACAACAGAATTTTAAAAGACAAAACAGAACAGAACAAAAATCCTTAAGTACATTAAAGAAAACCACAACACCACTACAGAACAAACAAACAAAGCCCCCCACAACTTTTTCTTGTGATTCTTCATTAATTCATGTTCAAAACAATTTTATAGCTATCATTGTTATTTTACTTGAAAGGTAGTGATATTCTTCTCACCACCTGCCTGAACAATCTTCTGAACGATGGCTCACAAAATAAAACGAGCGCTTACTGGGGCTCTGCTTGGTTTGGTTTTCCTTAAACATGCTTCAGCTTGATTTTAACCAACTTTCTTTGACATTCAGGGAAAGTTTGTTTTAACTGAGTTTTGGTTTTTTTGTTTTTTTTTTTTTTTTTTTTTTTGTATGCAACACTTTGGGTAAAACAAAGAGTTATTTGTCAGTAAACCTTCCAAATTCATCAAGAAGTTACCAGTGGCTTCTGCTATTAGGTACCCCAGGATTTGCCGGATAGAAGATAAAAGAAAATCTAAGGTAGTGTTTTATGCTGCTGCCTTTATTTGTTGAAAATTTTGTTCAAATCAACTGAAATAACCAAGATTGTCATTTGAGTGCAAAATATTAAGGCCTGATGTATTTAGACCCAGAAGACCCATGGTGTGGAACAGCATGGTACGGTGCATAATGTGATACACCAGCACAACAAAGGCCTAAATTCAAAGCAAACAACTACTGCTTCTCTCTAAAGTCAAACATATAGTAAATAACAAACATTTTGCTGTCTTCTGGGCTTTGGAGAATGGTTTAACTTAGTTTGTTTCTTTACTACTATGTTTCACATTATAAAAGTAACATAGTTAATCAGTTTTATTACAAACTGAAATTACTTCACGTTCTCGGAATATAAAATACATTTATGACTAATTGTTACTGTATCATGAGAAATTCTTCTTAATGTAAACTACTGTCAGAATGAAACATAGAGTGACATTCTATGTTCTTCCCTACAAAGAGAGACTGACAAACCTGGGGCTGTTCAGTCTGGAGAAGAAAAGACTGAGAGGAGATCTGATCAATGTATACAAATATCTGAGAGGTGGGTGTCAAGTGGATTAGGCTAATCTCTTTTTGCAGGACAGCAGCAATAAGGAGCAATGGCTACAAATTGGAACACAGAAGGTTTCACCTCAACATGTGCAGAAATTTCTTTCCAGTGAGGGTGACGGAGCACTGGAACAGGCTGCTCAGAGAGGTTGTGGAGTCTCCTTCTCTGGAGACTTTCAAAACTCAACTGGATGTGTTCCTGTGCAAACTACCCTAGGGGATCCTGCCTTGGCAAGGAGTTTGGACTTGATGAGCTCTGGAGGTCCCTTCCAACCTCTAAATTTACTGTAGCTCCTCATCTACAAAATTACAGCATCCCTGTTCGGATCATAGCAGACTTATTTCAGGACAGTGTCAGGCTAGTTCTGGTTAGATGGAAATAGATACAGCTATAAAGCCAAAACCTTGATATAGATGTATGTGGTGGGACCTCTTCAGTTTATATTACCTGCGTAGGGAAATTTTTCAGTAACTTCTCCAAACAGATACTGAGCAGAGGCACTGGAATTTGCCCATCACACATGAGAAGGGTTTCAGAGGTTGTTTTTCATCTGAAGGTCATCCAGTAACAGAATCACCTGAAACATCCTTCCACTGACTCGTTGCTATTATTAGCTCCCTATCAATGCACACCAAGAATTTAGCATGTCCTAAATCCTTGTTGGCTGAAGCTGCAACAAGCCCACAGAGCTTTGTAAGATTACCAACACTACTTTGTGCAATAGCTGAATTTCCCTTCTACAAAATTTCTCTTTTAGACAAGAATCACTTCAACTTTCCAAGTATATGATGATTAACATAAAAAATACGCTTCAGTGAAAAGAATCATAGATGTATTAGTAAGCACACCCCAAGCTGTTAGTTGCTTTTATATTGCAGTTTATGAAAGAGTGCTTGGTTGTATAAAATACAAGCCTCTTCTGAGAAGTGCTAAGTATGACAGAAAGAGAGATAAATTATAATAATATCATGATTGCTGTAGGAGGTTCAAAGACACCAAGAAGAATATTCTAAGTAAATCGATTTTTTCTAAGTAGTTATCATAAACATACTCCCTATGGTGTCTTTATATTCTATATACATTTATATATGTGGTAGATGTAGATGTAGGTTATTTGCTAATCAGAGCATGGTAGGAGTTGGAAGAAACCTCTGGGGATCACCACTTTGATCAGGTTGCACAGGATTGTAAAGAGGCAGGTTTTGAAAGTCTCCACAGAAGAAGACCCCACAATCTCTCCTGGTAGCCTGTTCCAGTGCTGTCACCCTCAAATGAAGAAGTTTTTGTCTATGTTCAGGTGCAGCCTGCTGTGCTCCAGTTTGTGTCCACTGCCCCTTATCCTCTGTGCTGGTTTGAGGTTAATTGGAATATTTTAATGAAAAAAGTTATATTATAGGCTGTGAAAAAAAAAACAATGGTGATGTCTACTTCACTCATAGGCTTGTTGAGAGGTATAAGAACAGGAACACAAATATAGATGACATAAAAGAGAGTCTTGTTCTCTCTAGCTACTGGTTTTGTCCTCTGGCCTCTCTGCTGAGTAACCTAACTAACCACTCTGTTCTAACCCCCCTGGCCTATCCTCCAAACTCACTTTGCATGTAAGCCAGACCCTGGGGTAAGGTAGAGGGGTGGAAAGAAGGTGGTAGGGTGGTTGGGAGCCCCTCCTGGGTTCTGATTTCTGGGAGGAGGATTGTGTTTCTGTATTACTTTTAACTTGCATTATTTCCGTGCATTTCTGTAAACATTCCTGTCTATAGTGTATATATCTGCTTGCATATTGTGCTAAGCTGTAAATAGAGCTTCAGTCCTTAACTTCCAGCCGGCTGAGTCTAGTCTGGGTGCTTTTTCATAGTGTGGGGGGGCAGGTAACTCCCAAACCATCACACTCTGATGGTTTCAGTGGTTACTCGGCATCACTGAAAAAGAGTCTGGCCCTATAAGTTCAGTGGGGTTTCCAGGAAAAAATTCATTTGGTAACAACATGACTGAGGACCTATCAGGACAGAGTTAGTCAAGTACTGCTGGGAAGACAATGAAACAAGCCATTGGTTTCAAAGCTCCTGCTCTCTTTTATAAATCTTATATTGCTAGAGGTAAGAGAGAGCAGATCAGAAAGACATAAACGGTTAAATCATGGTGGCTTCTGCAGAGGGCTTACATTGCCAGAGGCTACCCAGGGGGCACTTGCCCACAGCTGTTAAAGAGGACAGTCTCATGCAGCTAGTTACAGCAAAGAGGAATGTTTTTTTTTTACCCTTCCAGGAAGAGAAAAGTATATCACAAATAATGTGTGGAGGGCTTCTAAATATTTAGAATACAAGTATTATAAAAGTAAATGATTAAACAGAATATATTTCAACAAGAAATGCTAAACCAGTAAGTTATTTTAACATCTTGAACAGAACATGTTATAACAACAAGTACACTACTTCATACGGAAACTCTCCTCTTGCCCTGTGATAAAATTTCTATCTAAATGTTTATACAGAAGTATTAACATCTTTGTAATTATTAATACATTTGAAGGAGCTCCACAACCAGGGGATAGAAAAATTACAACAAAGTTACTTCCAGACAAGATGATGACATTTTTCTCAGTTACTTGTTAGTTTCAGTTCTTAATAGGAAGGGTCCACAAAAACTACAGGCAGGAAGTTTCTTAATTTAGACTTGCAACTGCCACGTACAGAAACACAATCATTATCAACATTGAACTAAAAAAGAGGACTTTAAAGTCTTTCAAGTCTGGTTTCTGTACAAATTGTTTAGGAATCTCTTGTAGTTTTGTATAAACTCTTACCTTTTTGCCTCCCTTTTGCAGACACCCATGTAAGTGGTTGAGACCACCCATCTCTTGACCCCTAAAATACCAGATCACACAACAGGAGCCCAGCTGAAGGTTCCAAGTGTGACACTAGCCATAGGGAGCATCAGCAAATCTCAAAATACCAGAAAAAACCCCAACCTTCTGCCTAGTCACAAACTGCATCACCCTTGGAAGAGGTTTGGTGATTCTGCCCTGCAACTTGTTTTTTGGGATATGCACTAATAGGAAAAGGGAAAAAAAAAATCTGGTAATTTATGATGAAGTTTGCAAATAAGCAGACTGAGAGCCTGACTCGGTTGCGGGAATTAATAAGGCAGGAATTATAAAATATGCAGTTATTTTATATCTGGAAAGCCCCACCCACAACTTTATATAAAATTAATTAGATGGGGTTCAGAAATTCGGTCAGGAAAATCTTCCACAAGGATGCTTCCAGGGAATTTAGTAATTCAGAGAAATCAGAAAACTTGGAAAAGAGTTGCTATAAAAAATAGCTTTGCCGCACTGACAAACAAGAGGCAGCCTGGAGCCCCAGGGAACGTCAGCACTACTCACGGCGGTGGAGTAGGAATTCAGAGATAGTCCCTTGGCTGCTTGTCGGCAGTCTTTTGTGGCAGTGCCTTGAAGTGCAGATCGTGGGGTTGCACAGGGTAAAGCTCAGGTTGCTCCCAGGGTACCCACGATTACAGCAGAGGTAGGTCCCTTCAACAGGCAGGCAGCATCTGACGGTCTGACGCTGGCAGTCCATGGTTAGCAGTCCGACGCTGGTAGTCCCTCTAAAAGCCCTCTCAAAGTCCAATGTAGCAGTCTCCTCAAAGTCTCCCCTAAAGCTCCCATTAAGTCCCCCTAGATAATGTATCCCATTGCTTTATATATATACTGGGGTGATTAGCTCCCCCCCCGTTTAAGCCAGCAAGGGCTGGGTAAGGTACTTAATACCTACTCCTTCCACAATCCAAATCCCTGGAACCAGAGAACCCGAGGGGGAGGGAGTCGAACAGTTTCGCACCCCATTCAAACCATCTGTGGGGCAGGCACTTGGGTGTGCCCCGCCACAGAGCCCACATGGGTAAAGTTGGGGCTGTACTGACCCCTCCCATGGTATATTTACAGTGAAAGGATGGTTGTTCTCTTCACCATTCAAATCCAGCATCATCATTTCTGTTCCAGAATGCTTTCATACATTTCCTATACTCCATGCCTTCCAGCTGGGGATGGTATTGAAAGACTGAACTAAAGCCAGTATTTTCAAATGGGCAGTAAATTGTCCAAATTGAAAAGAAAACAGAAGACATATTTAAGCAGTGTGAAAACAAGGAAAAGGGAGAAAGGTTCTAGTGAAAAAAGACTCATCTTCTAGATACAAAGAGGAGAATACGAGAACATCTCTAAGTGAAGCAATGTAGGTGAAGAAAGCCTTTTAAAATATTAAATGCAAGACAGTAATTTACACACTGTCATATCAGTGGAGGAAAATGAAGACCAGAAAACAGCATGGCATAATTTATTAATAAAACTATACAAGTTAACGCGGGACACTCCTCTGAGCCTTACTTCCACAAGTGACAGACATGCTTATGAGAGTTCAGAACTTCCTGATGAATATGTAACTTTCTTGTTCCCCACAATGTTAAGAACTGTGAAACTGGCTTTTTAGAACAGATAGATGGCATATTTTCTCCTTAATATTTTTTTTTCCATAGACTGTGATAGGCAATAACTACTATCCTGTATTCCTTCTGAATTCCGTCTTTCATCAATTTAGAAACTGAAGAGAGGATTTAACGTGATGCTGCCCAGCACTGAAAAACTTAGCTTCATTTGAGTATGAAAAAAAAAAATAAAATTAAGTGACAGAACTATATTACAAAAGACCTAAAAGGAAAAGTTGAAAAAGAAGTATTTCAAGACAAATTACTCCAGTCAAAACTTACTGAAATAACAATCTATTATTCAGCTAATGGCTGACAATATAAAAAAAAAAACCACAACAACTATACTTATCAGTCATGATCTGAACTTTTAGATGGCATATTGTTTGGGGGTTTAGATGTCCTTTATTTTCCACCTTTCAAGGAATGTCTATGCCTCTCTGAGGTTTGTAAAAATGAAATGCTGTCATGGAACTCAATGCCTAGCCCAGCAAGAGGCAGGAAAACAATATGCCCTCTACGCTTAGTCAAACACACTCCAGTAATTCTGCAATGTACTCCAGTAAATACTCAGTTCACTATTCTTGGGAAATTTGGAAAACGTTCATTGGCAGAACAGTGCTTGTGCTAAAAAGCTGCCAAGAAAACATCACTAGCAGTATTTCTGGAGGATGATGAGGGCCCTGAGCTCTTGGGAAATGGAAGAAAGCTGATGACATTAGAACCTCATACTGCTATAATCACAAAATGCTCAGGCATGCCAAATACCTTGATGCATCCTCTATCCATTTCCTATATTATAAATCAATTATACTTGTTCACATGTTATTTATTTAGAGCAATAATGAAGCCTCCTTGCCAGCACAGCTTCTTGCAAGGCAGTGAACTGACTGGCCTATATTCTTGTTTTCACTCATGCAGATGGTCATACCCTGAATTCACCTCTGCAGTTCTCAGTGCTGTTAGACTCTCTAAACTCTCCTTTCTGGTTAAAACAAGACCTCACAAGGCATAACAGCACTCAGTCTGAGCATGAACAATAAAACTGCCGGTATATGAAATAAGCTGAAGATTTCAGCATCTGCAGAAACACTTCCAGTTATCCCAAAGTTTAGCAGTCAAAAAGAGTATATATAATCTCTCATGCAACATTTGGCTGACATATACTAGGTACCTATTTATTTGCCCTGTACCTAGCAAATAACAAAAAGATTATTTAAAAGCCATGGCTTTCCCATTAATTAAAAAAAAAAAAAAACAAACCACCAAACAAACAAATGCAGTAAATGCACTAAATAACTGAAATTGCACAACATGTCATCATGCCCATCTCATTTCAAAACACATACACTGACTTGGAAAGAGATGCAGTTTCTCAGACAAGTTCAAAACTGTACAGATCTTTACGATTCATCAGTGAAGCATCAGTTCTTTTGTGGGTTAATTCACACTTCTACTCACAGGTAAAATAAAATCTAGTATTTTAAGAGACTACCAGTCGGGATGAAAATTTTTTAGATGAGAAAGTTTTATCTGCTGCAATATAGGGATTCCTTCCATATAGTATTATTCATAAAAAGAGAATTATCAAGAAACTGTTTTTATCGCTTCACAGGCAGAAGTTTAGGCAGTTCAAAGCTAGAAAAACTCCACCTGGAAAAGATTTTGTATGCCCAAAAGCTTTTCCATTTTTCCCAGCTATATCAGTTGGTCTAATAAAAAAATACTAGCTCTTCCCAGAAATCTTGTTTCATTTATCTTTTCAGGCCATCACATTTATAACAATGTTACTAAGAAACAAAGATTCCTGAGCCCATCTGAAAGAAAACACAATACCTAAAAATCATCCTTTCTAATTAATAAGCTGTGTTACAGTATCTATGTCACAAAATGCATCAAGAAATCAAGGGAGATGAGATAGCAAAGCAGGGAAATAAATAGGAATACATCTTGCCAAGGACATTCTCTTTTTCATTCTGATGCAACCCTTCTTGCTTCTTAACATCTTTCTTAATACAGTAGTGAAATGGTTCAGCATGGTTTCAAACTGCCTTGGTGGATGCCAGACACAGCAATTACTGGCTGTTGTACACAGTTTGAAGAATAGCAATGAGTAGGATTTTGCCTTCATCCTCTTTTCTACCACTGAATTAAGCATTTGAAGTATTACCAAAAAATCTACTTATACTTGAAACTGAATGAAAAGACTCTGCCATGGTAAAGCGATTACAAGGCCAACATAAAAGGTAACCAATTGCTCATCTGTCATTCATGCAAGGAAATACTCCCACACAGAACCTCATCCACAGGTCCAAGATTAAACCCTCAATAAACCTTCATAAAAGACTAAAAAAATTCAATTTAGGAAAAGAAATGCAAACATATTTCTTCTTCTTTTGCCTACGGGATAACAGCATCTTGGAAGAAAAATGGAGTGTGCTGAACATGCCATGAGCTACAAAGACAAAGCAAGTACCAAAATAAGAGTGGAGAGAATACAAGGGGAACATAATGAAATATAGATGCACAGGATGGTTACTGAGACCTGTTGAAGTGCTTACTGAAATTAATGCTCTTTGTTTGTGACACAGTCACATCAAAGGCAAGCGACTTTGCAGACAATGAGAGGCTGTGTTGATGGCTTTGGGTAAGTCGACCCCACAGAGGCACACAACCCATCTAATTCCACATGCTTTAACCCCAGTTAACTGGGAGTGCAACAAAGTGCAACACTGAGCTAGCTGTGCACGGGTTTGCAACACGGGGCTTTGCTATGGTTTCTGAAGCATGATGATGCATTGATTCAGCCACAGCATTTTCAGACCACAATTAGTACCTACACACAGCGCAACAACATACAAGTTAGGACTAAAAGGAGGTTAGATGGGTCTGTAACGTATTCTGTTGTATGGCAGAGTTCTGACTTTTGTTACCTACTTTTCTGCTTGCATAAAATTAGACAAAACAAATAATTGTATTGTGTATTTGCGGTAAGTTCAGTTACTATACATTCAAACTTACTCTCTATACAAAACCACAGCCTATACGAATTAAACAAATTTCTAAAAGGTTCATAGATATTCCTATAAGAATTGTGAAAAACTTTATCTCCTTTAGTTAAAGGTATGTTACTCTCAGTTTTGTTCAGTGTATACTGGTGTAATTCAGATTTCAAGCAATGAAAATAAGAAAAGATTCTGAGTCTTTTAATTAATATCATATACAAACTCTTTATTCTGCTACACGTTTGGAGAACATTAAAATATTTGCAGCCAGATATCATCCTTTATGGTAGTTTGTTGAAAGCAAATGAGTTACAGTGGGAGAGTGTTAGTCTTTGCTGTCCCACATCAGGATTCCAAGTCGCAACTCTTTGCTCTCCAAAAAATCATCCCAAAACACATGGATCAACAATCACATAACAAACTTCTATTCCTTATTTTCCTTTTATGAGCTTGAAGAATGTGACTTGCTAGGACTGCAGCGCAAAGAAAATGAAATCAGCATCTAATGTGCTGAGTCAGAGCTTTCACAAAACAATAAAATTGATATATTCTTTTCTTCCCTTTGTATTACAAGATGTGCAATACCCCTGTTAGTAAAACCTGTGACGGAGTTAATAAGATGAAATTAGTAGCAGCATGAGCACTGCCAAAGGCAAAGTACAGCTGCTGGATGAATTCTCCATTCATTTTGCAATTTATGTGCCAAATAAATTAGTAATGTTAATGCTATCAATAACATTATTAGGCAAAATACATCTTTCTGTAAAACCCCATTAACATTCACTTCAAAAGTTCCCCATATATTCTTCAGCATAGGGACTGCTTCTAAAGAGGATTAAACAATTAACTATGGAATGGTGAAGTTTGGGTTTCATGTATCTGGCTGCTTGAACATGCAAAAAGTGGAGAGTTCCGCAGTGCTAGATCCCGAGCCACATACGTATGAAATCACTACATAACACTTACACTACAAATGGAGAATTTGACTAAAACACAAACTATGTCCATAAGGGTCTGACTATCTGCATTTATTAAAGTTAACATGGTTCAAGAGTATTATTTCATGTCACGGCAAGCAATACAGTAGAACTTCAGATTCTGTATTGAGAACGAAGCTCGAACCACTCTGGGTTATACACTAGAAATAGTTTACACCATGCTGGCCTTGACCATCTACAGGGAAGCGGTACCCATGACCTTCCTGGGCAACCTGTTCTAGTGTCTCACCACCATCACTGTAAAGAATTTCTAATATCCAGTCTAAATCTACCATCTTGAAGCTTAAGTCCACTCGCTCTTGCCCTATCACTACAAGCCCTTGCAAAAAGTCCCTTAACACCTTTCTTGTATGCCACATTCATGTGCTGGAAGGTTTCTATAAGGTGTTCCTGGAGCCTTCTTTTCTCCAGCCTGAAAAAGCCTCAACTCTCACAGCTTGTCTCCATAAGGGAGGTTCTCCAGTCCTCTCATCATCTTCATGACCCTCCTCTGGTCCTGCTCCAGTAGCCTCTCTTATGCTGGAGGCACCAGAACTGGATGCCGCACTCCAGGTTGCATCTCATGAGAGCAGAACAGAGAGGGAGATGTGAGAGGGAGAATCACCTCTTGCATCCTGATGGTCAGATGTTTATGAGTTAATAACCAGTTTCATGTGGATTATATCTGGGGTAAAGAGAGGCACAGAAATTAACTCCTTCACAAATTGTGGATTTACACCACAATCGAGTTAAGCTTTTCACTCTACCTTAAATTCATCATTCCTAGAGCTAGAAAGGAGTGATATGGTTATCATGCTTCACCTCCTGTATCTGAAAGAAAGTTTATAGGACACTGTGTAATAAGTAAACAGAGATTCTTCAACAGATTTCAGAATAAGCTCTGAGAAACAACCAACCAAAGAGACTACAATGATGAAATGATGAATTTCCACACATCTCCGAATCCTATTGTTTATACACAACTTCAGAAGAAATTAGAGATAAATTTTGCCAACATTTATGTCTAAATATCCATTTTTGCATAATATTTGGCCTTTACAGGTGGAATAGCTTGTGTCTGAAAGCTCTGTATCTAATTGCAAAGAATTAATCTAAGATAGCTTGATGCATTTGAGCACTGAAGTTAAATGACAAGGTTATAACTTTGCAAAGCATTGTATTTATTTGTTTCAATCAACATCAATTACTTGTCATGATTGATAAGAACTACTGCATATCATTGGTAATAATTTATGGTTAGCATTAATACTTTGGGGATGAAATATTGCCAGCCATAACAACTATGTACTGCCAAACCAATATAAATATAAAGGGAAGACATTTCTAGACACATAATTTATCTATTAGAAAAAAGGCTGTCAAGGAAGCCTAAACAAAAAAGCACCTCTAGAAAAATGTGCTAAAGCTTCAACTGCTCCATACATAATTTTTCAGTAAGATTAATTTTCTCAAGAAAAAAGACATCCAGTGCAGAATGTTAATTAATTCACAATCAATTAAACTCAGTTCATCTAACCAGCAGTAATGTGATCTAAAACCACAGTTCAGAATAACTGCAGAAGCTCCTTTCTCTTTCACATCAAGCACTGAGCTAGACCACCCTATATTTGGATATGCAACTCAATCATTTTTGAATATATAATAACTTCAGATGAGTGAATTATTCAAAAAAGAATGTTCTGCATTGCTACTTCTGAAAGCCTCATCTATCACTGTCATTTGAAATTCTATTAGTTACACTACCACACAAAATATGTTTCTTGAGTCCTGTGTGAGATGACTTATGACAAAAATTTTTATGAATTTTTTCTGGCTTATTCACCTTCAGCATTAAAAAACAGGTATGACTTCACTGCCATCACTATTACATGACAGTGAGGCTGGTAAATCTCAAGCCTTAAGCATAATGTATGCAATTCTGATGCTGATACACATGTACATACACATAGTTCTCAAATGCATGCTCACACTTGTATTCAGTATGATTAACATTTTCACTTTGAGAGTATTTTGGGATTTATGGAAACCTGCCTTTTCCTGAATTGATTAGAATCATAGAATGGTTTAGGTTGGAAGGCACCTCAAAGATCATCCGGTTCCACCCCCTCCACCATCATAGGGAGGGACAACTTCTACTAGAACAGGTCACTCAAGGACTCATCCAATCTAGCCTTGAATACCTCCACCACAACCTCCCTGGGCAACCTGTTCCAGTGTCTCACCACCCTCACTGGAAAGAACTTCCTCCTAACATCCAGTCTAAATCTCCCCTCTACCAGTTTAAACCCATTACCCCTCGTCCCGTCATTACCAGACCTTGTAAATAGTCCCTCCCCAGCCCTCCTGTAGGTCCCCTTCAGATACTGGAAGGTCAGTACAAGGTCTTCTCTAAACCTTTGCTTCTCCAGGCTGAAGACGTCCAGGTAACTTCATGTTATACATCAATCTGGACTAGTGTCAGAACAAACAGGAGGCTTTCAATTCTGACAACACCACCAGAACTTTATAATCATAGACATATAAGGCTGGTGAAGGTATTTGCTTCTGGTCACTGCAGCTTGGGATACTAAATCTGTCTAGAAAAATAAGTATTTCAGTAGTTTAATACTGCCTGATACAGGGTGTCAGCTTATGAAAAACTCAAGGGGCACTTGCAGCCTAGAAGGTAAACCATATCCTGGGATGCACCAAAAGAAGTGTGACCAGCAGGATAAGGAAGGTGATTCTCTCCCTCTGCTCTCACAAGACCCCAGCTGGACTTCTGCATCCAGTTCCGCTGCCCCCCGCATAGGAGGGACATCAAACTGCTGGAGTGGGTCCAGAGGGGGCCACAAAGATGATCAGAGGTGTGGAGAACTTCTGTTATGGAGACTGTGTATAGGTTGTGAGAGTTGCGGCTTTTCAGCCTGGAGAAAAGAAGGCTCCAGGAAGACCTTATAGTAGCCTTCCAGCACCTGAAGGTGATCTACAAGAAAGCCAGGAAGAGTCTTTTTACAATGGCTTCTAGTGACAGGATGACTTTAAGCTTAAGGAGGGTAGATTTAGACTGGATATTAGGAAGAAATGTTTTACAGTGAGGGTAATGAGACACTGTAATAGGTTGCCATGGATGCCTCTTCCTTGGAGATGTTCAAGGTCAGACTGGATGAGGCCTTGGGCAACCTGGTCTAGCAGAAGGCAGGGGCATTGGAATGGGATGATTTTTAAAGTCCCTTCCAAACTAAAACATTCTATGAATCTATAACCTCTTTACATTGTCCTTCCAGCATAACCTGAATCCCAAAGATTAGATTACCACCACACATATTAAAAACTATTAAAATAGATTTTGGTTTCTGTTAAAATATCCATTACTGAAGGCAGAGCTGCATCAAGTCTCTTTAGAGTGTTTTGTGATGGTTTAATTTAGATTTCTCTTTGTGATACTGTGGAAGAAGGAATAGAGTGAAGACTTGGTTTACTCTAACATGAGAGTATGTTCCACAGATACAGTATTTATTCAAACAGATTGCTAATGAGAAAACTGGCAAAGGCAGAAAAAATACCACCTTGTTTAGAAGATGCACTTCTACATGTGGTGTTATTTACAAAAATGTACATAAACTGATTCAAATGAAACATTCTGTGCAAAGAAATTGGTGAAAAAATTGTTGAGAAAATATTTTCTAAAATTACATTTCATATAAAATTATATATCCAGTTTCTGAGCACAAAATTGAACTGAAGATGCCTTGAAATGATGAGGAAAATAAAATCAAGGCACATAATGGGACCATTTTGAAGACAAGGCAAAACTCTCAACATTTTTTTTTCTTCTCCAAACAATCTGACTCAGTAAGAAAGCAGTAAGATGACACGAGGAGATGAAAAGACCCTGTGCAGCTGGAGAAAGCACAAGCAAAGAGATAAAAGCCCTCTGGGTCTGAAGAAGTGCAGAGAAAATAGAGGAGAAAACTGTGCTGGAAGATGCGTATGAGTAAAGCAGCAAACCCAGAAGATGAAAGAAGGAAGATAATAAAATAGGGTTAAAAATATCAGTATAGGAAAACAGAAATAACAAAGAGAGAGTACAAGTTCAGAAAAAAACACAGAACTGAGTCCCCTAAAGGGGTGAAAAGAGAATCAGATCAAAAGAGAACAGGTAGCAGAAAGGGAACCAGTAAACAGATCTACAGTGTGTGGGCATGGTGGTTGGAAAAGTCTCTTGGGACTGATGAAGAAAATTTATGCAGAGCAGTCTGGAATTCAAAGCCCTAACGTTTTGGAGAATGGAACACCTGAGTGGAAAAGGCAACTCCTTTTCTCAGGAATCTGATAGTTCTGTACTTGAATACATAAGCTTCCTGCCTTTCAGTGCCTTGCTTACTATCATTAACTGCTGAGCACTGATATCCCCCATGAAGAAGCAGGACTGCAGTGGGTATTTCTCATGAGATAGCTCATCTTCTCACTTTTGGTAGTCTCACACAGTCACACTAGGACACTTTCAATGGTATCTCTGGGTATGAGGCTGTCTGGGGAATTTTTTGTATGCCAATTTCCCTCCCCCCCAATAGAACTCAATAATTCCCTATTTAGGTGTTTTGTTTTGTTTTTTTTTTTTTCCCCCTGAAAAGAAGACTGACTGTGTATTTATCTGCCTGCAGGTTGAGCTACAGGTTTCCCAATTACTTTTGAAAGTTATGTGGTTAAACATACTTGTACTGACATCAAACCTTATGACACAGGCAGCCAACATGGCCCGAACTCCATCACTCCAAGCCCTTTAGAAAGTCTCTTTAAAATCTTCAAATGATTTAAACACTACAATTTAGATTTCTCCCCTTCTTACATCAATTCTGCACTGGAGTGTGAACTCCAGTGTCTTTAATAAATGATACCTACGTTAAGACAGCATGAAAAGAAAACCTTGCCACAGCAGTAAATTCCACAGGTAGCACTACGGCTAAATTTCATCTTTAGTTTTAAACTTCCTTTCTGGTCATGCCCTATTCATCTCTCTTATGTCTATGACTTCTTTGGTGCTGCTGGTCCTGTCAGCTGGCTTATATTGTTCCCTCTTTGTTCCACTACCTTGTTACATAACTGAGCAAAATATCACCTCTATAACCAGTTTCCAACAACAGAGTTCACAGCTAATTATCCACTCCAGCACTCCCCATTAGCAAGTCATGACGCTGCTGTAGCCAACTAAGGTGGCTTCACTAATTTTCTCTTATTGTATCACATTTCTGTATTAGTCTCTGTTGTGGCCATTTTATGACATTATAGTTCCTTTCATGGGGCAACATGAAGTAGACTCTTGCAGCAAATAAAAGACCTCCTCACGATGAAGCGTTTAAAAGGTCATGATAAGAGAACTATTCATTTGGTACAAGGGACTACTTAACAGTGGTCTCAAAGCAGCTATAATAAAATGATGAATACCTCACACCAAACTTGGCTCTCCAGGAAACATCTAATCTGGTGCTATATTTGCAGACAATAAATAGAATTAAAAAGGTTAAATTCGTGCAGGTGGTTGACTGCCTTCAATGAAACATTAATTTATTGCCTAAGACCCCAGGCTAACAACCTTTCATGCTCAAATACCCAATAAGACTTGTCCTTAATTAAAAAGAACACAAAAAATGAATAATAAAGGGGCACATCTTAATATTTCTCTAAAAAGTGGACCAAATCATTTGATCTGTTAGGGCTGGTACACTATCAGTGTTCCTCAGAGCATGAGACTGAAGCTTGGTTTAAAGTGTCACGTGCAACAAAGACAGCTTTGCAGTGATGTTCTTTAAAACATTTCTCTGGGACAGTTACATAAAGGTCTAATCTATGTATGAATTTTAAAAGATCTTTCATTCTATCTGTACTAAAGTCACTGCTAAGTGTCATTTTTCAGGAATTCACTTATTCAACACTCCTCCTTTCAACACCGTGGAGAGATGCAAATGCCAGCAGATACTTCTGCTTTCCTGACTGACCTATTGGCCTAGTCATAGAAAAGACAGTCAGACAGTTTTTTTCTTTGATCAAGTAGCCAGGAATCGAGCCAATGACTTTTCTGAGAAAGGTGGGATTCCTCATGCATAATGTAAATGGGAGATACCTCTGACATACAATGAGCTACAAAAAGAGAACTGGGAAGTTAAAATGTTTAGTGAAAAAATTGTTTTGCCCTTGGGCATTTGCTCTGGGACAAAGTTTTCAATTACAGGATTATGTATTACTTAAAAACCAAAGCAATGCCAACTGTTTATGTATTACTTAAAACAAAAAGCAATGTCAACCCATTTATATCCACTTTCCTAGTGGACTCACTTATGTTTTTGCAATGGTGTTTCTAGTGAAAGGAAGCTCTCTGCCTTAGCATTTTTTAAGCAATGAACTAGATCAGGCTGACCCTTTTCTCTCAGGTTAAATATTCCATATTAGAAGAAAGGCACAGGCTTTCCATGAAGGTTACATATTCCTGCTTCAATAAAGACACAGCAAATTCCAGATTCCAGTGTTAAAGAAGATACTTGCCTGATAAAGCCTGATACTTTGCCGCCTTCTATTTTGTTTGTTTGTTTGTTTGTTTCTTGAGGAAGTGACTACTAAAGTGGTGGTGGTTTTGTTTGTTTGCTTGTTGGTTTATTTCTTAATCTCTTTTTATCCTTTTCCCTTGCAGATTTTTTTTTTTTTTTAACCGCATCTTTATTCTATTTTAAAAGTAATTACTTACTTTGTAGCTGATTTTAAATATTTCACAGAGAACTAATTTCTCTCTGACTGGACAGTTACAAAAAATATCAGACCACTTGCTAAATTGCACAGGATATTCATTCTTGTTGCCCAGGGAGGTTGTGGCTGCTCCCTCCCTGGAGGTGTTCAAGGCCATATTGGATGAGGCCTTGAGTAACCTGTACTAGTTGGAGGTGTCCCTGCCTATGGCAGGGGGTTGGAACTAGATAATCCTTGAGGTCCCTTCCAACCTTACCATTCTATGATTCTATGATTTGTTAAGGAATGGTAAAAGCAACTCATTTTGTTGGTTTTACTTAGTACTCTTGAATAAGATCACCATTAATGGCATACACAGCAATGGCTACTGGCAGAATTTTCTTCATTACCACCGCAAATCTTCCTTCCCTCACCTCCACGTCACACAACTTGTGTTAACATAAAATGCAGTAGTTTGTTTTCTGTTTTACACTGTGTAAAGACATTTAAAAGAGCACTGTCAGCTATGCTGTTCATCATCCTCACCTACTGCATTGCCAAAAGCAGAGAAAGGTAAGTTCAACTTCAACAATTAATTCAGCAGAACATAAAAAACTGTCTGTATTTTATCTGTCTGTTGGCTGGTATTGAACATACCAAAAGTATGGGTCACATATTGCTGCATAGCTGATAGCACAGATGGTATTGCTGGTATTAATATGGCTCCCCTGATAACATATTTTGTTGTGACAGTAGACCTTTTCTTCTTGTCTTTCAACATTTCATAATTTTGTTAATCATATTTATGGATTTCCCCATCTGTCAACTCACTAGTTTTCCTATTTCCATCCAGAGGCATCAGTTCCAAGTACTTCATTAAAGCTCTGTTCTCATAATCCGTACAAATAAGATTTACAAGGTAGTGCATCATGCTTACAAACCGACTGCCTGTAATGGTGGTTGCTAAGCATGTGGAGAGTGAACTTGCTGCAGGCTGTAGTAGGACATGTTTTACTCTGAGGTGCAACCTCAGATTGCTATCTCAAGCGCAAAGCTGCATTAACAATTACACTTGTACAATATTTTTCTCATGATTTCTGAGAAAGAGCTGCAGTAAGTGTGCTCAAAACGTTTCACATCGGTCATTAGCTAAGCAAGTACCAATAATGATACCTACTTCCTCATACATAGATTAAATGATTTCATGATTCATCTTACTACACCAAGTTAAGGAGTAAGCTGGACTTGCTCTTTTAATGCCACTGTATATGCTTAAGTTAATTTTCAAAACCTTCTGACAGCCCACTTACACATTTTCTGAGTTTCTATCCCGATCCCAAAATGTCTGTGAAAAAGTCAGTGATTTCAGATAAATAATAACTAAAAGTTCATGAAACAAACCAGATCTTTCTATCATTCTGTGCTGGTTTGAGGTTAATTAGAATATTTTAATAGAGAAAATTACACTATAGGTTGTGAAAAGGAAATATGATGATGTCTACTTCACTCATAGGCTTATTGAGATATTTGGGAAAAAGAAACCAAAACATAGATAAGGCATTCTCTGTCTGTCTCTCTCTGGGGGCACACCATCTCAGGCGGTCTAGCTTCTGGCTCCTCTTTGCCGATTAATCTTCACTAACCACTTTTCTTCTAACCCTAAACCAAGTCCAACTTCTCAGGTAGCAGTTCATGCCCCCAGTGATTCAGATCAGCAGCCATCAATCATCCTTATTCCAGCTAAGGCACGGGCCAAGACCAAACACCTGACAAAAAGTGATTCAACAGAGGACGTAGGGGAAGGAACCTCTGGAACCCAGCCAGCAGGAGGAGACATACAGACTTAAAGATTTGGCCAATATGCTTAGATCCCAATACAGTGATGAGAAAAGCTATGTCAGATTGGCTGCCAAGAAGGAGGATGGTTCTGAGGAGTTTAAGAACGCTCTTAGGAAAGTTCTCTTTCTAGGCCAGGGACAACCAGGACAGCCAGAGGATGAGGAGAGGGATGGCATCCAGGATTCCAATGATCCCCTCAAAGAGACCAGGGAAATCAGAAAGGAACATGCAAGGGAGTCAGGAGAGCCAATCCTAAGCTGGTTGGTGAGATTCTGTGCTATTGGTGCCAATGCCCTTTGGGTAAGAGACAAATCTGCAAAGCAGCTAGGGCCACTCACCAAGGAGAGTGGAATGGACAAGTACCTGGCAAGTCCTCTTGGTAAGGTTAGCTTGTGGACACGCCTGCTGTTGGCTGTGGCTATGAGATATCCTTCCAGAGATGATTTGCCATGGGCAGCTAAGAAGTGGAACACAACTGAGCAGGGAATTAAGCTTCTGAAGGAATTTGCTGTGAAGGAAGTGCTGTATGGAGATCATGGCGCACATGAGCCTGACGATATTCCTCTTGGAACAGGTCTCACGAAGAGGCTTATTAAGCTTGCTCCTTCATTCTATGCTAACATCTTGGTCAGCAGGTTTCTGCTGTCTCTTCAGCCAGTTCGAATCCCCAGGTAGCAGATTCTAACTCCCAAACCATCACACATTCATTACATGGAACTTACTTTTTGCAATGTTTTTTCTGGTAACACACTTGATTTCAAATGTATGTATCATTGTATATACTGAGTTGAACGTGATCATGAAAGTGATCTTCACAGGGACTTTTTTCTTTTGAGAGCCTCTGCCTTAGTAACCTAACTACTTCTTTAAAAAAACATCAACTCTGCTTATGAACTTCATGCAGGAACTGTGACTTTTGGATGAAACTTATATATACAGAAGTGTTATACTGTACACAAATCTTCTGCCAATCCCGTAACAGGTAGAAAAGAAATATAGGTCAAGAAATAAGTAAAAGTTCTGGTGGGGTTTGCTATAGCAAAGACTGACAACATCAACAGCTGCTCTGTGAGAATCAAATTCAAGTATCACTGTGAAATCTAACATAAATGTTTCAAATTATATTTTGAAGCAAATCATCTAGATTCAAATTTTGGTAGATCACCCAATAAAGAGAAGTTGGAAGGAAAAGATTCTTGACAGAAGAAATTTTCAGTTAGGGAAGCCTACCCTCACTTTAGGTCTATCACATCCAGGTACCAATAAAACATATTTTATTGCCACATCCTATTAACCACTCCCACCTGTGATGTGACTGTGAAAAGTGATGGCTACGAGAAACTTCTATCTCTGCTAAAAACATTTTAGTGATCTTTGTAACCTTTAGCTAGTTCAGGAATGTGCAATTTGTATCCAGAAACCAAAAAGTAATATATGTAAATACACACGGCTCTTAAATTGACATGCTCACAGCAGTCCACTCATATAAACAAGTAACAACTGCAGATTTTCAGTTTGCACAAAGAAAACCTAAAGGCCTATTTGTTCATGGAGATGAGCTAAATAGGCAGTAATCCATGGGAATAGGTTAAGACTTTAGCAGACTATTCTGTGTTGGAGCTCTCTTGAGGAGACAACGATAACACCGATAACTCTCTCGTGGCCGTATTTGACACCATTTTCAATGTTTCTCCTGCATAAAACATATGTGGGAAATTGAAATCTAAGCTTTCTAAAGATGGATGGATGAATTTAGGTGTCAAAGTAAATGAGATGTCAGCAAGTCAATGAGACTCGTATCACTAGGATGATTCTTAAAAATAATCTTCATTTCTTATCTACACCTTTAGGCATTTAAATATCTCCATGAATTTGACAAGCAAATGCTTGGCAATTTAACCCCTAACCCTTCCACACATGCTAAATCATCACAATCAAAACATAACAAAATCCAAGCAATTTTACATCAACCATCTGATGTATTTATATTCCTTTCACATACTAATCAAGTGGAGAAAATTCCACAGTATAACCACTTATTTGACATTTAATTCATCTTTTTTGTAATTCAATGGGCAGCATTAAATGATTAAGCCTAAAAGTGATTATGTATATAATGAGTAAAAACAGATCAATCCTTTTTCTTAATTTCAGTAGTAGGGGTTGTAGAAATGCTCTAAGCACCTTTAACACGAGGAACTACCTAGTAAAATTCACATTTGTATCCTTTTGAAAATTAATAATGGGACTTTAATCAAATTAAACTTCTTAGATTACCAAGTAAGCAGTGGCTATTTTATGATAATCCCCCGGCTGGATTCTCAGTTGCTGAACACTTTTCTGACTCTGGATTCTACTGACCTATGTCCTCTCTGAACATCTTTACCTGCTTCTGAATTATTTGATTTTTTTTTTTTAATCATGTTTTATTTCTCACAGGAGATAGGCAATAGGGCACATAGTCAAGAGAGAGAACAGAATTTTCTGTGTAGTCTGTATCTTGACAATCAAGTTCTCTGAAAGCTTTTTTCTTTTTTTTTTTTTTTCTTACAGAAATTTATTGTCAATTTATCACAGTCATTCCAGAATCTCTGATGCTAATACTGGGGCAGTAGTTTGAGTGGCTTTTACTCATTTCCCTTTAGTTATATTTTCCAAGATCTATACATTCAACATAGAAACTGAGTTTTAAAAAAAGAAGACAACGATAGAGAAGAAGAAAAAGCAACACACAGAAGCATATAAAATGATTCAGGTTTCCTTCAAAAATAAGAACCTTATGTCAGATTAATAAAGCAGCCAGACTTTGCACATGGCACACATGAGGAGCAGAATTCCCAGTAAACCCAGCCTCTCATAGGGTGCAGATTTCATCTCTATCTGGTTCTGTGGCCCACTATTGAGTGATGTAACCTGTTCAGTGTTCTCTCAAAGTCTGGATCGTCTCTGATTGAATTCAATAACAAAATTACATGGTCTTTAACGGTACAGAGCACAGCTATCCTCAGGAACACAGGGAACCATTTCAAGCATTTATTTCACAGGTAGTCCTCAGTTTGCAATTAAACAGATACATTTTTCATAACACTTTGCACCATTTCCGTTCCAGGTAACATTAAAAGAGCACAGACAGCTATAGATCGCATGTAAATACTTTGGGAATAAGATTAAATGTGACCTGAAGAATTAGTACTTGTTAAAAAGCTAATAATTTTTTCTTCTCTCTTTCAGTATAAAGAAGGATGATCAGTAAGAGCACTGCACCTGTAAGTGGAGCACTGCTATGAGAAACATACAGGTCTCCGTAGCCTACTGCTGGTTTATACATGGGTGGAAGCTATATGATTAATTGCATATTCATTTAGTAGGAATTTATAAGAGTCTATTAAGAATTTTAATCTTTCTTTTTTTTTTCTTTTTCCTTTTTCAGAACTAGGTCAGTGGTACCTGACAGTTGATATATACATATAATTAAACAATCCTGTTTCTGTTAGCAGACACGTCTGTATCAGTACTTAAGAAACAGGCAAACTTAGTCAGGCAGTTAATGATCTGCTTTGATAGAAGAAATTTGAACTCATCATCCATTCCAGTTATTAACTGACGGGAGTTTCCTACAGAAGACTGCTTTCTTTACACATGTATTATTTTGGTAGAGCTGACATCCAGGAGCCTACTATTATTTTTATCAAGGAGAACCTGCATTTTCCAGTATTCCCAAGCAGATCCTTTTAAATTTTCATTTGCATTCTGGCACAGTTCCTAATCAAAAGAATCTCTATTAGACCAGTATTAGATGTAAAATGGAACACTAAATGTAACTGGTTTTCCCACTATGGCCACTGCAGCTAATCTGACCACAGAGCTCCTCAAGCAATTACCCTTCTGGTCACTGTAACACTGAAATACAAAGATGAGATAAAGGCATTGTAATGCTTTGTACAGCAAGATTGTGTCTAGCCAAAGCTATCCATATTTATTCCATACTAACAATAACACATTTACTTCTCTAATATCTTCTCAAAGATTTTTATCACGAAGTGTTGCACTATATTCCATAAATGCATTTTAAGAAAGTGGTTTGACTACAGAGTGCTCTGCCAACAGTATTTTAGTAGTAAGTTCTAAATCATTATTAACTTTCTAACACTGAAGGGTGACCCTTTGTTTAATAAAGTTAGCATGTAATTAACTCTGAATAACAAATTCTTGTGTGCAAACTGACAAAAACATTCTTCTTTGGGAAAAAAAAAAACAACCAACAAACTAAAAAGCCTGGAACTTGATATTCTTCAGTTGACTTTTCATGTATGACTTCCATTTTACTTTAACCAAATATTTGTTAATAATAAAAAAACTAAGAGACAACTAAAACCAATTTTTCATAATTCACAAATACTAATGTTTTATCAATACAGCAAATTATTAGTTTTTAATAGGTCAGACACCAATAAATTTAAGTACTATTGTTACAGATATTCTTTTTTCCATTTATATCTGCAAGTAGTCCTTAGTTCATGATCTTTTAAATTAATTATTTTTGATTTTTTTTTTAAATTCCTCTCATTTTTACCTAATTTTGCCATCCACGATGTGGTTTTTAATTCATGCTGTATCAGATTTGGCTAGGTAGGTATTTCTCTACCATACTAATGCAAGAAGAGAGCTCAGTGTGGTTAAGAAACTGGAATCTTACAAACCAGCCTGCCAATGCAGAAGAGCTGATCGGCATTCTGGTCATATTTAACACAACTTAAACAGGTTTTGCAATCAATAGAAAAAGAGAATTTGTTAAGTCTCAAAGATGTGCATAAATAGACTTTCTCTATTATGGAATTATCTCTGTACTGTATCAGAGTAAGGGATTGTTATCCTAAGGAGTGTGAAATTAAGTATCTAACATATTGATGCAAAATCTGACTGAGAACCAGTCACAGCTCCACCTCAAGACAGAACCAGCTGCCTCCTAAAGCACACAAAAGATACTGGTTTAACCAGGTTACAAGAAGTACCCAAGAGTGGAAACTCTAGAAATAAATTTCTAAGAAATTTATTTTAGTTTATGATTATCTTTAGAATGGGAAAGGTTTCTCTTAATTCCAACCTTGGAATTTCTCCTTAGGTATAGTTTAAAATCATTACCTCTTCTACCACAAGAAAATATGAAAGAAAACATTGAAGAATTACATCCCCAGACTTCTCTTGCTGACGATAAGGAAACCAAATTCTTTCTTAACCTAAATAATTATTTCAAAACTTCATATAGAACCCACATGCTTAAACAATGAAGTGTGATACTTCCACTTTTTTTTCCTAAATAGTAGGACATAATTTCTCTGTTTGATTTGCAACCTGCACCATATCCCCGTATCTTTTCTACAATACTACTGTCTATAATACACTGCCCGTTGCATATTTGTTTACTAGATCTATTTCCAAGTAATTGTAAGCACTTGACTTTGTGGCTATTGAAATACAGCCCTCATATTCAAGTAACTTTTCCAATTTGTTTTATAACTTTCCATTCTAACCATGCCCTTGAGGCTGCCAGCAACCCAGTTTGAGATGACCTGCAAATTAAAAGAAACATTTACTTTCTGCTCCAAGTCCAAATCTTTAAGGAAAATGGTGAATATCAGTTGATCTTTGGCCAGAGGCCTGTGAACTATAAATCCATCTTTTCTGACCATTTATTTGCCAGTACTCACTCCAAGCACTGAACTGCAGTCTGCTTTTACTTAGACTAATCTCATTTGGACCACGTTTCCTCAGCTGCCTGACAGCAAATCACAGAATCATGGAACGGTTTAGCTTGAAGGGACTTTAGTGATCATCTACACCAATCTCCCTGCAATGGGCAAGTATGCCTCTTAAGCAAACTTGGTCAATCAAGGTTTCATTCAATCTGGCCTCTAACAGCTCTAGGGAGCGGCCTTGTAAACTTCTAGGCACTTTCAAGTATCTAGCTTACTCCATTTCTCCAAAAGTTTTCAGGACCTCCTGTTTGTCTCTTTTAGGGGAAGGTTGCTGTTTGTTCTTTTCAGTTTTACGGATCTTGTCTATCTTCCATATGTCTTGCAGATAATAAAGAATCGCAATTACATTACCTTGGCTAATTCCCTCCAGCAATTTTTATCAGGACCAGGAGAGCAATTCTAACCTTTTATTTCACTGTCTTAAGCCAGTCCTTACCCATTTGTTGGTGACACTAAATGCATTAACTGTCAGGTCACAGCTAACCTTGCTTTTGAACGCTTTAGCCTTCATCGTTACAGAAGGTCCTTCTCTCTGAGATACACAGTAGCTTTTTTCTCATTTTTTTCTTTCATTATTGTTGAAGTACTTTGTAATGATCTTCACTCAGCCACCCCAGGGAGCCTTTCTGGATGTTAGGTCCTATACATCCTGGACATTCCATAATTAACGGTCAACATCCCAGGAGGTATTTTAAAAAAATGTAGATGTGGCGCTTAGAGACATGGTTTAGTGGTGACCTAGTAGTGTTCGGTTAAGGTTTGGAATTCATAATCTTAAAAGGTCTCTTCCACTCCAACCAACTGCATACAGTCCTGGAGACCCCAGCACAGGAAGGATATGGAACTGTTGGAGTGGGTCCAGAGGAGGCCATGAAGACAGTCAGAGGGCTGGAGCAGCTCTGCCATGAGTACAGGCTGAGAGAGTTGGGGCTCTTAAGCCTGAAGAAGAGAAGGCTTCAAGGAGACCTTATAGTAACTTTCCAGTATCTGAAGGAGACCTACAGGAAGGCTGGGGAGGGACTATTGACAAGGTCTTGTAATGACAGGACAAGGGGCAATGGGTTTGAACTGTCAGAGGGGAGATTGAAAGTGGATGTTAGGAGGAAGTTCCTTACAGTGAGGGTGGTGAGGCACTGGAACAGGTTGCCCAGGGAGGTTGTGGTTGCTCCCTCCCTGGCTGTGTTCAAGGCCAGGGTGGACAAGGCCTTGAGTGAGCTGTACTAGTGGGAGGTGTCCCTGCCTATGGCAGCAGGTTGGAACTAGATGATCTTTGAGATCCCTTCCAACCTTACCATTTTAGGATTCCATGAAAATGATTCTACAATTCTACACACTGACACAAAACCTAAGTGTATGACAACTTTCTTGTCCCTCCGTTTCTTCTCCCTGCCTTGTACTTTCAGCATGCACTATAGAACAGTTTGCCGTGGTGCCGGCTGTAGATCTATGCTGCTCTCCTAAGCATCCTCTGCACCATCCAGAGCACTACCATCTGCAGTGAATTCATACACAGCTTTCACATTCCTGGCTATGGTATCTGACTGATTTTCTCTACTTGCTCCTATTGTTCTATTTCTACACAAAGTTTGGCATAAACATTTGTTTCTTTCTTTGGGTCATACATTTTCTGCAGCCATCCAGCAAGGCCCATGCAAGAAAAAACAAAGGAGATGATATATGAAAACGGGACACAGCCTGATTTCTAGCTACTGTGCCAATAAACTGCAAATAAAAGAACCAAAAAAAGGATCAGTTATTGCTCTACAGTTGTCAGCCAGTCAGGCAGCTTATAGTAACTATGCTGCTTGTGCAGTGGCTCAGCTAAGCACTAGTGCATCAAGATTCAGATGGAAGTTAAATACTTAACTGCATCATCTGGTCAAGCTTTTTATTAATTTCAACTGGAAGTCTATGTGAATACAGGATTCATTTTTCAGTGTCATTTAAAAGCCAGATGTAAAATAGAACTTGTTTTTAAAGTGGATCACAGGCAAAATCTCAGCTGCAACCCAACACTGAAGCCCTGGGGGAAAAAGAATCACTGGAATAAACTCAGTTATTGACTACTCCTAGAGGTGCCCTTCCTACATGAAAATTCATCACATAAAGGAAAAATAAACATCATGGTTTTGAAACAGGTGTTAGGTTGCTCTGCTGTCACACATAACATCATTTGAAATCCCCAACAAACTGAACTCTTTGCTCTTGTCGATGCAACATCCTCAGACCACTGTTCACTGCACCTTCACATGCCTTGCCCCAGCAATCACTGCTGCCCTTTCAACCACCACTCAAGAAGGTAGGAACCACGGTGCCACACCTGCTGGCTACTTCAAGCACTGAGCTGTTCAGGAAAGCGCGGGGGGTTGTTCAACTCTGCCTCCAACAAAGACTCTCCCTGAAGTTCTGAAGATACACTGAACTAGAGACCTGACCACCCTAGAGACCACTGCTCACACATCCAAAGAGACAAGGACTTCAAGGGCTCCTGCTGTCATTCACAAGTAGCTGCAGGAAGAGACAAGAGCCTACAGCAAGGACCTCACCTGGGGACTGCACACAGAATCAGCTCATGCAAGGCGTTTTGAATTTAGCTCTCCCTGCTTTCAAAGTCCATCTCAGGAGAACTCCCAAGTCGCTTTGGGACAGTTCAACAATCCAATTAATTCTAAACTAGAACCAGAGGGACATCTTTCTGTGCAAATTCAGTTTCAAGACAGGCAACTTGTAATACTAATGGGGAGAAGTTATATTAGTAAATATCTAAACCTTTCGTTTGCAGACCTTAGCACAAAAGAAATTACTCTGGTATTGAAGAGTTGTTTTTTGGCACAATGAATGGCACAGAAGTAAACATATACAACCTTAGTATATCAGCACTTTGTGCAACTCTGGCCCTCATGTCTCTGTTTCTTATTTCTTTTTCTACTGATTTTAAAGTATGGTAACTAATGGGAGGGAAAAAAAAAATCAAGAGACCTTTTTAGATAGAAGTATTCTGTTTCATATAAAATATAATGAAGTCAGATTTAAATACATATAACCTTGAGGTTATACAGTCTGAGTTCTTCCAAATGTGCTGTGCTCTGATAACACCTGACATTTAGAATAGCATCTTCCTCAGTTACACAGTAAAGTTGATAACTTTCCAGAATGCAATCAACTGAAAGAGTGAAATTTTGTATAAAGAGCTGAAAGGGAAGCAGGCAAAGTACTCTAAGAGTAGACTGGCAGACCTTGGACATAAATATTTGCATTGACCTTTTTCTCAATACAGGGGCCTTTCAGCAAAATGCACTGGATTTGCTTTTCCTTATTATTGAGGCCTTCAAGAAAAACAGTTCTGTTATTCGTGAGAACAAGTCTAGGAACTCCTTCCTGAAGCAGAGTAGCAGGACAGCAAGCGGTGTGTGGCACAGCAGTAAAAAGCTTCTCTAAGCACCAGGAGCAGTATTGATTCTTCAGGGTTAGCTGAACCCCTGTTAAAAGCCTGCACACGTCTATAAGTCTGTGGCTCTGAGCCTAACAAAATGAGATTCTGGATTTGCCTGAGTTAGAGTAAGAAACTCATCCTTTTTTCCCTAGAGGAAAGAAGGAACTGTATTTATGAATCCTCTTCTCAAGGAAAGGCAAGAGGAGGGCTCTCTACATTCGTATATGCATATATTAACATCATCATATGTTCTGCAATGCTTCACCTTGCACAATCTTACAGGAATTGGTTATTCTAATTCTACTGAAATTATTTAATTTATTTTAAGAAGTTTCTGTTTTATTTTATTCTGAAAATAGTAGTATAAAATGTTATAAAATAAAAAAAAAAGGGAAGATTGAGTATGTGTGTGTGTGTGTATGTATATATTCCATCTTCTAAGAAGGAAATATTAGTAGCTGCAGAGCAATTGAAATTGAGGCTTCATCTTTGATGACACTAAACCAACCATTATAGAAAACAGTCTCAGCATACTCTTATGATCTTAGGAAATCAAAGAGCAAGATGTGGAATTGCCACAGGTACTCACAGTAATATAGGATATACTTCACTTTGCACAAGATGAAAGGAATATGCAAAAAATGCAAATGCTATTGTGTGTTTTAAAGCATTACCACAGTAACTATCCCTAAGACGTCTGTTTGCCTTTGCTGTCAAATAAAGTATCTTAAATGCAATAACAAATCCCTAGAAGAAGAGAACTACACAATTCTACTAGGAATCTAGTCTCAGGTATGGTCTAACTATCCCCTGTAGCAGGGCAGGGAAAAGTAATAGCATATACCTGACACACTCAATGATTGCCTAGATATGCTGTTTAATACACACCCACAGTTGGCTGCACAGAACCTCCTGTGCAAGTCTTTTCTGTGGCACAGCCGCGATTAAAATACAACCTGAGTTAAGGTTGTTTTGAGGGAACTCTGCCTCTCACATCTTCTGTGAGCTACCCAGACATCCCCTTTTCTGTTCTTGTTGGTTTTTATTCAAGTGTTTACCATAGCCTACATATAATTGCCAGTATCAAAGAAGTTAATGCCAATGATTTCACTGATCTGAGCTAATTTCAAAATTAGGAGAATGTTCTTTTATTTTTATTATTATTTTTTAATTTAGTTGTACTACAAAAATCACTGTGCTCACATGCGTGACTGTGTTGGTTTGAGGCTAATTAGAATATTTTAATAGAGAAAATTACTCTATAGGCTGTGAAAGGAAAACATGGTGATGTCTAGTTCACTCATAGGCTTGCTGAGATTGTTTGGTAAAAGAAACCAAAACATAGATAAGGCATTCTCTGTCTGTCTCTCTCTGGGAGAACAGCATCTGGGGTGATCTAGCAGCTTCTGGCTCTGACTCCTCTTTTCCAATTAATCTTCACTCACCACTTTTCTCCTAACCCACCTGGCAAATCCTCCTAATTCGCCTTGCATGTAAGGCAAACCTTGGGGTAAAGTATAGGGGTGGGGAGAAGGTGGAAGGGTGGTTGGGAGCCCCTCCTGGGGTCTCTGATTTCTGGGAGGGGAGTTGTGTTTCTGTATTACCTTTAACTTGTATATTTCTGTAAATATTCCTGTATATTGTGTAAATATCTGCTTGTACATTGTGCTGAGCTGTAAATATAGCTTCATTCTTTAACTTCCAGCTGAGTTCTAGTCTGGGTCATTTTACAAAGGGGGGGGAGGTGCAGGGAACTCACAAACCATCACATATTTCTATTTTGGCACCCAACGTGGAGGCGTTGAACCCACGACAATGGCAGAAGCTTTGGGTGATGTAATTTTATTCTCCTAATCTACCACAAAATGTAAAGGAAAAAAAACTCCAAAAAAACCAAAACAACATCACTCCTGTAAAATAATTATTTCCATTTCTAAAAGTTAAAGTTAAAGGATCCATTTGGAAGAGACCTAAAAGATCATCCAGTCCACGCTTTGACCCTGCCTAGGATCAATCCTAAACCATGTCCCTAAGCACCAGGTCCACACGCTGCTTAAACACCTATATACACTTATATTTAAAGTATTGTTTCAAAGGCATCAGGCCCAGCCAGCATGGGTATAGGAGGGGCAGGTCCTGCCTGACCAACCCGATCTCCATTTATGATCAGCTTACCTACCTGGTGAATGTGGGGAAGTCTGTGGATGTAGTCTGCCTGGACTTCAGCAAAGCCTTTGACACTGTCTGGTCTGCCACAACAAGCTCCTGGCAAAGCTGGCAGCTTGTGGTTTGGACAGATTCACTCTGATATGGGTCAAGAGCTGGCTGGAGGGCCAGGTGCAGAGAGTGGTGGTGAATGGTGCCACATCCAGTTGGCAGCCAGTCACTAGTGGTGTCCCCCAGGGATCGGTGCTGGTCCTGTTCCTGTTCAGTATCTTTATTGATGATCTGGACCAGGGGATTGAGTCCAGCATCAGTAAGTTTGCAGATGACAGCAAGTTAGGAGCAGGAGTTGATCTGTTGGAGGGTAGAAGGGTCCTGCAGAGGGACCTGGAAAGGCTGGATGAGCGGGCAGAGGCCAGCGGGATGAGATTTAACAAGGCTAGGTGCAGGGTTCTACACTTTGACCACAACAACCCCATGCAGCACTACAGGCTGGGGACAGAGTAGTTGGAGAACAGCCAGGCAGAGAGGGACCTGGGGATGCTGGTAGAGAGTAGCTGAACATGAGCCAGCAGTGTGCCCAGGTGGGTAGGAGAGCAAATGGCATCCTGGCCTGGATCAGGAACAGTGTGGCCAGTAGGACAAGGGAGGTTATTCTGCCCCTGCACTCAGCACTGATCAGGCCACNCTGCACTCAGCCCTGATCAGGCCACACCTTGAGTACTGTGTCCAGTTCTGGGCCCCTCAATTCAAGAGAGATGTTGAGCTACTGGAACATGCCTGGACCACAGCCCTATGGGTAGAGGTCGAGGGAGATGGGGGTGTTTAGCCTGGAAAAGAGGAGGCTCAGGGGTGACCTCATTGCTGTCTACAACTACCTGGAGGGAGGTTATAGCCAGGTGGGGGTTGGTCTCTTCTCCCAGGCAACCAGCAACAGAATGAGAGGACACAGTCTCAAGTTGTGCCAGGGGAGGTCTAGGATGGGTATTAGGAAGAAATTCTTCAGAGAGAGAGTGATTGGCATTGGAATGGGCTGCCCAGGCAGGTGGTGGAGTGGCTTAGTGGGGCACTTAGTGCCATGATCTAGTTGATTGGCTAGGGCTGGGTGATAGATTGGACTGGATGATCTTGGAGGTCTCTTCTAACCTGGTTGATTCTACGATTTCTGTGGTTTTGTTATTTTGTCTTTCACTTTTAAATTGCCCACTTGACATAACTTTTACACTGTTTTGTGGTTAGTATAACAGACACTGTGGGATTCTGGCATTGTTTCATTATTTAAGATAAATCTGAAGATGATTCAAGCATGCAGAAATTCAAGCTATATTCATAATATATTCTGATTATGTTGTAAATTAGGTCTGGGCTACTAGAAACAATTAACCTCATAAAAATCAGAACAAATTGCTACTGTTCAGACGTAGTTAAATGAAGACTGATATCACAAGAGAAGAGAGCACAAGCTATTAATACTGAAGTATTAGCCCTAGAAGTTAACATTTTCAACCAACATTTCCTGTCTTCCATTTACTCTGTCACAAATTCATGCTATGGTAGCCTTATTCATATTTAGTAGTACCTTAATTAACTGCTAATGACATTTAAATAAACAGAATTAGTAGAGAATAAACATACTCTTCAATACATGCGAGTGGGGTGGTACCATGGGCCATTTACAGTCTACATTTTCTCTTCCAAGTGCTTTTGTTACAAATTGCAATGTCATTTTACAGAGCTGTGCCCTCCTGTACTCATGAAAGCCATGTCCAATTATTTTAGTTAGAGGGTGAGTGTAATTTTAGGATTAGAAGTGAAGATAAGCTGCACAAACTGATTATTTGTGATCTCACAACATACTACTAAGAGGTTAGAAACCACACTTCTTCTCAGGCAATACATAGAACTTGAAAAGCTATCCAGTTTCTGGTATTTTAGAGGACTCAACAGAAATTAGAGTTTCTGAGCCAGATATGAACACAGAGAACATTATTAGACTTTTTAAGCCCAAAAGTGACCATTATTATCACATTTGTTGAGCTCTTAAACTTGTGCTAATGGTACACATTACTCCAAGACTGACACATTATGCCTATGATTTCTGTATGATTTTGCACATTCCTTGAAGAAAATAACCAAGCCACTATTACAACCTAGAGTCAGCCTACCTTCATTCAAGAGCCATAGTTACAGCATCAATGAATCCGGTCTTGTTTAGGCAATTACTAAAATCAAGCAAATGCATTCACATCTCTGTTCAGAAAAATCCCCCCTAGGATTTCCTTTTCTCTGAGTTAAAATTCTTTCCTTGTGACCTGATTAAGCTTTACTAAATCTAAACACATGCTGCAAATTGTGAAATCAAGTAGCATTTTTTAAAACTAAATTATGCCCATTTTTAATAACTCATTAGCATACTTTCTGGTAACAAATGCCATTATGAGTGGAAGAGAATTGTACTTGTGAATGTCTTTGAAACTTCTCATTTAGCTCTCTGGACTATGGAAAGAAAGAACGAACGAACTGATTTATTGTGACGTCTGATGTGTAATGATACGTGATGGAGGGGTGGAAGAATTTCTTCACTACCTGAACCAAAGCTCAAAAAAGCAGAAGAGGTACTTCTCCCTGCCCTAGCCCTCTGATCCCAGGACAGGATGGAGTATGTTCCTTCTCAAAGCAACTCTGCATCTTCTTTTGTCTCCCTGCTGCCTTATCTTAAACTAGCATGAAGCCTTTCCTGGATGGAATGAAAAGAGCTATATCAATAAAAATAATTTTTAAAAAATTAAAACTTATTATTTAAGCTTTCTTTTCCTGAAAGACTCTTCCAGACACTGTAGTGCTTGGAATTCTGCATTCCAAATCAATTGGTCAACCCAGGCTTTGAATGGGCTGTCTGGATGAAGAGTCCTGACCAAGACCCACAGCCCGCACCCCCACAGCACCCCACCAGGACCAGATGTGGAGGGACTGAGTAGGACATACATCTCACCTGAAATACCTAGCTCATTGAAGATTAGATGCATCAGATGCTAACGTAGCTACAGTCATCCTCTTTTCTTGGAATCACTGTTTCAAAGTCTTTAGGAAACCACAGGAAGAGACACTGAATTCAGTCTTCTGTACCACTTAGCCACTCGCATTAGTGTTGTGGTTAGAACAAAATGTGTGTCATGATGATAATTCCAAGGCGATGTTATCTGATTGTCTTATTATAAGATCTACTACATTACATGACTTGGAAACTAAGTTCATTGATTATACTTTTTGGAGGTTCTGATTCTTTTCTGCACCACAGCCTTTTTACTTTTATGCCCTACCTTTCATCTTAATTTTTGTACTTATCTTCATTTCTCACATTTAGGTTCCTTTCTTTCTTCTTTAATTTCTTCCATTTTTGCCTTTTTTTCTTAGTCACTGCCCACAGAAAGATGGTGCTTGTTGCACACTTTCCTTTTTTTTTTTTTTTTTTTATTTTCTCCTTTCCCCCCACCCTTCCTTATAGCTCCTTCTTTCCCTTCTCCATTCTTTAGAAGTTCCCAGAGGAGGTAGGTTTCTGCAATGAAACAGTCCTGCTGAGAATGAAAGACAATTTCTAGAAATTTATGAGCTTGTTCAGCCTCCCATCTGAACAAGCCTTTGGGTAACACATTTCAGACTCAGGTAATCTGTTTTGCTCCCAGTAACCAGGTCACAGTTTCACAGAAAAGCAAAGGAAATGTTCCGATACCTTAAATTTTGAATCTTACCACTATGACGATGCCACAAAATTTTTGGCCAATGTAGAAACTGTGAGGAAATTATCCAGAACACAGTAGTGTGGATAATTATGAAAATTTTCTATCCAGTATTAGAATTCCCCAGACCTCCATTCCAAACGGGATTTCCTGACAGGAAACAGATACGATTCTCCCTACTTAGAAGACAACACCAAAGCATACACTCTACTAAAGACAAAAGAAAGTTCTGTACAACTGTTCCACTTTGTCTAGGGCCTTCAACAAGACCAAATCCCAGCAACAGGAGCAGGTTTAACAATCATAAAATGAATGAAAATAACATGTGGATTAGTTGATTATTCAGAATCCTTGATTGGATTTCTCTTTCTACAAATCCTACAATCAATAGAATTTTTAATCTGTACCTTTTTTTATCCTGGCAAACACTCTTGGCTGACTAAAATCTGCTCGTCTGATTGCAGACTGAAGAGAGGATTAATGTTTTTTTCTTAGATTTCTAATTATTACTTCCCTGCTTTTCATTTTGCTCACATTACAAGAAAATTATGAGACATCAGGGCACTCATGCTGCAAGTTTGTCAATACTTCCAGTAATCTCACTTATTTAGCTTTACTTTTTAGTTTCAGAAGAGTTTTTAAGGAACTACAGGTTAGTTACTGACTATGAAGTCAAGACCACGAACTGAAGAAGAGACGAAAATAAAGTCACTGTTTTAAAGCAGGAAGTCAGTGTGGTTAAATAGCATCTACTTAATATATTCAAAATTTCTCACAAACTTATATAGTTATATAGCTTTGAAATCTGAAATAAACTTATTTTTGCCATTTACAGTATTGATCACTATTCTTTTAATGTATATACGCTATTTTTGAGAAGCACATTTAGACCAAATTCTGTATCTTTCTTGTGCCAACAGATACCAGCAATGACTGTTATTTTAAAAGCTAGCTAAAATAGTAGTAAGTAGCTAATTTCAGATATGCCTTCTTTAGCTTACTGTAAGGAAAGCAAAGAAATCATATAACTATTTATGTTGGAAAAGACCGTTGAGATCATATCCAAATACTAACCCAGCACAGCCAAGTCCACCATTAAACCACAAATCCTTTTAATACCTGCAGGGATAGTGGCTCCATTTCCCTTGACAGCCTGTTCCAATGTTTTCAGTGAAGAATTTTTTCCTAACGTCTAATCTAAACCTCCTCTGCTGCAACTTGACTCTCATTCTATCACTTATTACTTGAGAGAACAGACCAACACCCACCTCACTACAACCTTCTTTCAGGTAGTCATAGAGTGTGACAAAAGGCCTCCCCTGAACCTTCCTTTCCCCAGGCTAAACAATCTTCAGTTCCTCAGCCACCTCTCATAAGATTGATGTTCTAGACCTTTCACCAGCTTTGTTGCCCTTCTTTGGATGCGCTCCAGCACCCCAATATCTTTCTTGATAAGAAACCTGAACACAGCATTGAAGGTGAGGCCTCATCACTGCTCGATACAGGCGGACAACTGCTTCCCTACTCCTGCTGGTCACACTACTTCTGATATAGGCCAGGATGATGTTGGTTTTCTCGCCTACCTGGGCATGAGAAGTTTCTAACAGAGGACCAGGTGCTTGCTGGAAACAGAAACATGTAATAGTCTGACAGGCAGCACTCATACCCTGGAGCGAGTAGAGTCTGGTCTATAGCCACTCTCACACAAATGATAGGNCTGTAGCGAGCAGAGTCTGGTCAGCCACTCTTCTACAACTGATAGGCAGCACTCATACCCTGTAGCGAGCAGAGTCTGGTCTATAGCCACTCTCACACAAATGATAGGTAGCACTCATACCCTGTAGCGAGCAGAGTCTGGTCTACAGCCACTGTCACACAAGTGATAGGTAGCACTTACACCCTGTAGCGAGCAGAGTCTGGTCTATGGTCACCAGGCAGCACTCATACCCTGTAGCGAGCAGAGTCTGGTCTATAGTCATTCTCACACAAATGACTAGCACAGGCCACTGAAGGCATTGAGGCTGTACACTGCAAGTTCTCCCTCAGCTCTGCCATCATCAGCCCTACAAAAGGGACAAGACTTAGAATCCATTGGTAGACACTGACAGCAAGAAAAGCTCTCTGTTAAAGTCATCCTAGACCTGATACTTCCTATTTTAAAAGAAAAGTCAGCATCTTCTAACAACATCTGTGGTCTTTCACAGGAGAGAAGTTGAACTTGGCTATTCAAAGCACCAAGTGCAGGACGGACCTTGGGTGCAGACATTGCCTGCCAAGCTGCAGGCTGTGCTATGTCTTATTACGAAAGAGTTTTTTAACAAAACACCTAAAAAAAAAAAGAAAAAAAAGA
>VWZE01014154.1:188935-200938 GCA_013396675.1 Eubucco bourcierii
ATTCTATTCTATTCTATTCTATTCTATTCTATTCTATTCTATTCTATTCTATTCTATTGTCTTAATGTTGAATCAATTCCGCATCACTAAGAAACATCTGCCTTCAGTACAGACGGGTTCTAAAGAAATACACCAGTAGAATTCGAATATGTTGATCAAGATGGCAAGTGAACAAAACACAGGTAAGTTGCTAAAGTGAAAGTATTAATAGATATTACACATAAAGAAACAGGAAAATTGATTTGGCACCAGCTGATGAGACAGCTGAGAACAATCGATATAAAGCAGTGCTCAAAAAGAGATGAAAGAGGAAAGAACACAAAAGGTTGAATTGGCAAGTGCATTGAACATATAACCTGTAGCTACCTAATGGCCTCTCATCATGGTTGATGATAGTAGTTGTGAACCCACTACACTTAGTAATGGTACCTTGCTAATGCCATACAAAAACTGAAGTGCATCCTGCAAGCACTCAGAGAAGGTGAGAGGTTGAAGAGGATGTCCAAGCACAGACAACAGTAATTACAGGAATCCTGCACATTCTTGAGGATTATCATAAATACAACAAAAGCTAAATATAAAGGAGGGGTCAGCTCAGGATACCCCAGAAGTAAAAGAGACTAACCATTTAATTTTTTTTTTTAATTTAACCTCTTATAATACAGTTGTTGGTGGGGTTTTTTTATGTTTTGTTTTACTTTGTTTTGGTTTTCATACTGACTTCATTATGGAAAGATTTCTTCCACCACACATTAATTTGGATCCCTTAGTAAAAATTGAAAAATAAGTAGAAGAAAACTGGAGGAATATTTTTTAAATCTTGATACTTCTCCTTCTCCCACTTTAATTTCATAGAAGGTGGGTAAGAAATGCTAAAGGTTTTATAAAAGATTGGAGAGAATAACTGATGGTCAACTGCAAGGAACATGATTATTTTAGCAAATCAGTCTGAACACTTGAAATGGTGATCACTTTGATAAGCTTTTGAATTTCAGCAGGAAAAACAACAGGTAAAATGAATATAAAACATTTGTTGAAAATTGTAATTGTTTTCAGCAGCACTGTATCAGAAGGAAAAAAAAAAAAAAAGAGGAAGGAAACAACCAATCATCAGAGCACAGTATCACAGAAATACTGAAAATTTGATGGCAGGAAAAGAGACCACTGCCATAAGATTACAAGCCATTACCAAGAAAATAATAACTATAACTATTTCTCAGGTATACTAGTTCGAGTTTTGACAGAGTTATACAGAATTACTAAGTCATAGCATGAAAAATGCTAACCAGCCTCTCCTGAGGAACTTACAGGATAGCCCAGGTAACCAGATTCATATTCAATTTTAATTAAATAAGAAGGCAAAATGATGCAAAATTTCTAATGTAGGACAAAATTCTAAAATCCCAGACAATTCCTGTTCTGTAAAGATCTTCAGGTATGTGAAATATGCTTGAATTTTAAAATTGCATGAAACCTGAAAATGTTCTACAGTCCTTTAGGAGTTATAAGTATGCTGATTAACACTGTATTAAACAAACAAACAAAGACAAAACCAAAATAAAGAAAAAAACACCAAAAAATCCCCACAAATCCAAAACCCAACAAACCCCATAAAACTCAAGTAGCTTCCAAGTAAAAACCCCACAGACAACACTGGCATTCTACTGATCTTACAAAAAACAGTTAAACATTCTTAACTTCCTCTAGTAAAGCTGGACAAAACTGGAATGATCTGTTTGGACATTACTTTTTGTTTGTTTGTTTGTTATTAAATCAGTATCAGAAATCCAACTTTACCAGTCTACCCTTCTAAATTAAGCTGCTTCTTAATCACCCTTGGAGAACAGTGAGACACCAGAGAATCAAATCTCCTATCTTACACACCTCAAACTGTGGATTTTTATCCACTTCACATCTTTACTGAAATGTCTTGCCTTTGTCCTGCTCATTTCCATTGATGAGTGTTACTTTTTTCCTTACATATTTTTAGGGACAAAATGGAAGAGTTTTGTCTTGTGTTTTTAGCAACTTCAGCCTTGTAACCTAGAAAATACTTTTTCACTGTGAAAGCCTTTTAATTGCATGGAACTAACAATCTGAAGAACTGCACTAAAACTCAGACTCCTTGGAAGGAGAAAGATGCAAGATATCAGGTAGGTGAATCTGCACCCTTTTCTTCAGAGTAGCTCTTTAGTAAGGATTTCACCTGTTCAGATTACAAAGCAGGATTCAGTATACTTAGCAGTAAGCCTTCGCCAAGACCAATTTATCTCAACTGTTTAAGTGTATTTAATGAAAACATGGCTGAAAGCCACAAAGCTTTATAATAATTTACACTTTAGTCACTTCAGATATCTGAATTTTATCCAGTTACATTCAATATACCTTTGAAGAAAATTATCATAAACATTTATTTATACCAAAGACCACTGTTAATCAAAATTAAGATTAACATCTTGACATCTTGATTAATCACATTTATTTATTCCATTTTGTCAGCATCTGCTTTTGGGAGCCAAGACAGATCCCTTTAGGAACCTGACAAATTAGACTAACACAAGCTTTTCATTATAAAATCTTAGTGTCTTTTAAGGTTCTTTCATACTGAGCACCCTATGTGGTTTCTGTTGCATAGCTAACTTAAAAGAATTGTATGTAGTATCCTTTTTTAGTTTACACCTCTGGCAAAATACCTCTAAAATTTTAACTCTAATGCCTTGCACTTATTACTGCTTGATAAGCTGAAGGTTTTCAAATTAAGATTTCATTTCAGATTCTTTCCTCTGTAATAAGATTCCACTACCCCGGAAAGGAAAGCAACAACTGCCCTGTGAACAAACTTCTGATGAAAAGCATTTAATAGAAAATTTTCCCTATGATTACTCAAGTTATTCCAGCACATAACCTCTACAATCTATAGGCAATGTGGATTTCCAAATCCTCTAGAAGGCAACACTGGCAGCTTCTGCCCTCACCAGGACGTCCACACAGCAGAAGACTGGTGTTATTCCAGCAGGCTGTCTGGAACTTAGGAATCCAACAGCTCTCTAAAATTTACTACCCCACTGGGAGAAGACAAATTACAAACAGTGCCACTGCCAATTCAAATTAATTGCTTTCACCTTATATAGAAATTTATAACCATCAACCTGGCTCCAAAATGTTTTCATAGCAGGTTGGAGTATTACATACATATTCAAGCCTTATACATTAGCAGGTTTGGCAGCTATTCCTAGAAGACATTCTTCAAATTCTCACTTGTCTAACAAGCTTCTACTCAAAAAAGTTAGTGTCAGAATGATCTCCATTAACTGAGGAGAAATAATGTTTTTGAAGTCTGCGTTTCAGCCTTGTATGTTGCTTGATCTGTCACCACTGAATCAAGTCAATGAAGACAATGGAATCAGGAGCCAGCTCTTACTCATATTTCCTAAGAGCTTAGAAGCTAAGAAGTCAAGCAGTGAAACAATCCCAGACTTCAAGGACATCATCACAGCATGGAACTGGATGAAGTACTGAGAAGACTTATTTCTGTTCAAGTCAAGGATATTTATATCATATTTTAGCCTGAAAACCAGAATCCACTATCCACAGCAGATTCTACAGGCACTGATTTAAAATGCAAATATCAGATGAATAGGAATTTTTGATGGTGAAAACACCCTCTGACTAGATGACTACTAAAGAAATACAGACAACTAGCAAATAGTTTGTAGAAATGAAAAACTGATTCTTTGTGCCACCTTCAACCTCATTTCCCCATATACGCTGGTTTCCTCCAACTGACAGCTTTGAAACAAGCTATAAACTTTAAAAAAAAATTAGTATATGTGATGGTTTGGGAGTTCCTCGCCCCCCCCCCCCCCCCCCCCCACTNCCAGGAGGGGCTCCCAACCACCCTTCCACCTTCTCCCCACCCCTATACCCTTACCCCAAGGTTTGCCTTACGCGCAAGGTGAGTTTGGAGGATGGGCCAGGGGGGTTAGAAGAAAAGTGGTTAGAGAAGGCAAGAAGCTAGACAGCCCTGGAGTGTCTGTGCCCAAGTGTCTTATCTATGTTTTGTACTCTTCTCTTATACATCTCAGTAAGCTTGTGAGTGAAGTAGACATCGCCATTGTTTCCTTTTCACAGCCTATAGTATAATTTTCTCCATTAAAATACTCCGATTAGTCTCAAACCAGCTGTATTATACCAATTGTATTGTATTATTATTGTATTATTATCGTATATTGTATTATACCAATATACCAACTGTATTATACCAATTCTGTAGTATAATACAGAATGTTGTGCGTGACACTTTCCTCAATCTACCCACTTCAAATGTGCTTCATGACCAAGACCTGAGTGGTACAGAATAGTGTTTCACGTCACAAAGCATCCATCACACCTGCAAGTATTGTGCACAAGAACAGCTATTATGTATAAATAGGTTTTAAGCACCCATTAATTAGCTCAGAGAAGCTTTCCTGCATTGCTCTTTTTACATTGATAATGACAGTTGGGAATAGTGGTGAAAGAAATACTTTGCAAACTTGAAATTTTGGTTAACAAGCGCAGGTTGTATTTGCACATAAACAGGTGAAAAACATTGCACCTTTTATACAGGCATCTTTCTTCTTTTAGCTTCCATTTATTTGTGCACATGTGTGCATTCAAAACCTTCAACTTCACAGCTGATAGCTTGTCTGACAAAGCCTCCCGCATGACACTTGAAATTCTGCCAGCTGTATTAAGTACCAAACAAACCCGCAGTGTTACTGTGAAACAAAAACAAAATAGGGAGATTTGAGAATAACAACCCCCCCCAAGGGAAGGCAATAATGCTGCTGGCTTAAATGTAATAGGGAGGAGAACACCCCATATGCAGTCTCTGTCACTCTGCTCTGCCTGTTGTATGGCTCAGAGTAAATATATGCTATCGCAGTCATAGTGGTGTTGCAGGTTCAGATTAAATGCAGGTCATCTATGTCATCAGTCCACCTCACTTATAAATATCATGGCATAGACAGGCATAAATGGGTTGGATTAAAAAAAAAAATTAAAAAAAAAATCACTAACGTGTCAAATTTGTTTTCCAGTACCAGAAGCACGTTTATCATAAATATTTGAGGTTTCAGCAAGCAATACATTGTCAAATCACATTTCCTAATGAGTCTTTTTTTCTCAGCAGGTCTGCCTGGGGTGCACAGAACTCTGCTTTAGAAATTATTCTTAAGTCTTAGCTTGAAAACGCACAACAAAATTAAAATGTAGTAATCATAAAAATATTAAAATATTTAAATTGAAAGTTAATCAGAAGCAATTCCAGCCAAGTGTTTTAAGTATTGGAACTTGAAAGCCTTTCCAGAGGGGCTGAAGGCAGTGGCTGGCCAAGATGGAGTGGGACAGCATTTCTGTTTGAAGTTCAGGCACCGTGTTCTTTCAGAGTTTAGAGGCAGAGAGAGTGCTTTGAAGAAAGAAAGGGATAGCTTTTATAATTACAGTATGGCCTTGATGTTTTAAATATTTTTTTTTAATAAAACCTAGGAAAAATGTGTTTCACTAAACATGCACCAAATTCAGAGCTATCAATTAAAACAAAACCCTCAAAATCAGTAAAAGAAAAAACACATAGAATCACAGAATGGTAAGGTTGGAAAGGACCTCAAGGATCATCTAGTTCCAACCCCCTGCCATAGGCAGGGACACCTCCCACTAGTACAGCTCACTCAAGGCCTCCTCCAACCTGGCCTGGAATACCTCCAGGGAGGGAGCAGCCACAACCTCCCTGGGCAACCTGTTCCAGTGCCTCACCACTCTCACTGTAAAGAACTTCCTCCTAACATCCAGTTTAAATCTTCCCTCTGCCAGTTTAAACCCATTGCCCCTCATCCTGTCATTGCAAGACATTGTAAATAGTCCCTCCCCAGAATTCCTGTAGACCCCTTTCAGATATTGGAAGGCATACTACCATAGAAATTATAAGCAAACACTAAATCCATGAGAAACTTTTTGTTCTTATTCTCTGACCTATAAAATATTTCAGGTGTTGTTTACAAAAGCTTCAGGCTCCCAAATTAAAATGTTAGTTATAACGTTGACTGAATAACTAATGGATCAGAGAAATACGACCCTTAATTAAAATCTTTACTGCCAACATATTGCATAGTTTTCCCAGCAGAATTATTTAGAATGGGGGGAACAGGAGAGGAGGGAAGATGAAGGGCAACAGCCTTCAAACTTTAGCAGACACAGAGAATCGACCTGCGAACTGGCAATGTCTGCAGGTCCCTTGGACAACTCTGCTGATAGGAGTAATAGCAAAGTTTCTCCATACTAATTTCACCTCTCAGAAGCTGCAAGTGATCTGCTACTGACTATACTTCTTTCCATCGGATTTGAATGTGTGATACAACTGCTTAGAGTGGTCTCAGAAACCACCACTGTCTGACCAACATCAAAATCATAGCCATTCGGAGGAAAAACATCCAAACAAGTCTAGAAATGTCTAGAAGTGCAAAACACTACAGAGAAAACAACTATTATTAGCATATAAATTTAAGAATTATATTTTGGTAAAAGCACTAAGGTCTCTTCAATGTCCTGCCCAACATCATCAAATCCTTGAATTGTCCTTGCTTTTGTGCTGATGGAATCCTACTGAAGCCTGAATCAGAATCCTTAAAAATTGCCCACCATATAAAGGTTCTTCTCCTATCCTGAGCAGCAATCAGTCTCTTCCACTTTCTCTTTGACATGCAGACATCAATGAAGATTATAAAGCTGAGAGTTTACTAATTCTCACCACACAAGTTCTACAAGGTTTCTATTTATATGTTTTTGGGTTCTGTTTGTTGGTTTTCCTTTTTGTTATTGTTGTCATTTGCATTGTGGGTTTTGTTTTAGAACGCAACACAAAATACATGTTTTTTTCCCAAATTAGCCTTCCTGAGAAGTTTAATTAGGTTAAGATGCAGGAAAGCAGAGACTGTTTGTCTTTTCTGGGCAAAATAATTTTGTTTGCATCTCATATACATTATATAAAAGCATTTAACTTTTTTTTCCCCTTTAACCAATGCATCAATTAAGCTTCCTTCAGAAAACCCTTTCTTACCCTAAAGTATCTTCCTCTCATTATTACAGCTTAAAGCAATCCCTATAAAATGACTAAATTTCAGGGTCTCCGACTATAAATCCTTACCCATACAGCCCTAACATGCCCCCACAAAACATGCACATGTTTTTTTGTCAAAACTGGCAAGTCTCTTCCTTATCTGGATTTGTGTCCAAGTCAATTCAACTCCCTGTAGTAAAGCTGCACCATAAATGGGAGTTGCAGAAGTCAAACACAGATAATATTCTGCTCTTTTTTTTTTCTGTCTACCTCTTTAGCCTTCCTGCATTTCAAGAGCAGTATCTACCTCTGCACTTAACCCTGATTTCCTCAGCACCCAGTCCCAGCTATAATCATAATCCTTCTGGTTTCAGATTGTGCTCTCAGCACTTCCAGGAGCTCTGACAAAGGTGGTATTTCATAGAGATATGAAAGATATCAAAGATCCCGGCAACAGTTGCTCTCTGCACAGTTCTGGTAGTCTGGAGCAAAGATTGGGATCTTCAGAAGAAGAGAGGTAGGTGTCCAACTTATGTCTAAGTCAGACATATGAACTCCTCTTTTTGCACTCCATACACTTCTTGGCAAGATCTTCTGTGTGAGACAAAGCTTTCACATTTCAAAGAGGTCTGAATCAAGCTGTGAAATTATGGGCACAGCCATGGAAATAGAAGTGTCAAAAATGGTGCTGCAAGCAACCAAAGGATGATTCTGGATACGACCCAGTAAGGGCAGACTCCGTATAAGAGATTTATGCTACAGTTTCTTATTTCTCTCTACTTAGAATACAATTGAACTCGCATATCTCAAAATGGTTATGATGGACAAGAAACATAGACTTGTATGAACTTGAAAAAGGAAAATGCTTCCTGTACTGTCATTGTTACATGTCCATCAGAAGTTCTTATAAGTAGTCAAAGTGTATCTCACAATGTTTTGTCACAGGTTATAAAAGCATGTTGTTCAGAGATGAAGATTGAAGGCAGTACTCATAAAAATGTAACAGCTGCTTTGAAAAAGAAAATCCTTTCTATGGACAACATTTGTCAGGTATGTCCTTGCAAACAGATGCCTGGATAGCATTGGAAAAATACCAGGCAAAGTGCTAAGCATTATATTTCATCCTTTTCCACTGCAGTAGCTCTGAGTAGAGATGATGTCAGTAATGGCTAGAGGTGAACAGCACTTCTGGATCTTATCAGGGTTTCTGCCCTCCTGGAGAGGAACATAGGCAATACATCAACCTGAACATCCACCCTACTGTGTAAGCATCTGAGTCAGGCAATAGGAGCCTTTCCAAAGCAACACCACAAATTCACAAAACTGCACATTTTTCTGTAGCTGTGTGTGATGACAGGCTAGAACATCCTTTTCACCAGAGTCATAAGGAAAAGTGAATTATCCCACAGAGGGTTTAAAGGGATGTTAGGCACATAGGGAAGATGGGTTTGGGCCTCAGAAACCAGGCAGGCAGGAACAATGCAGCATGAGCAAGCAGTGGCTAGCACATGGTGAAACAGTGTGGGAAGAGAAAGGTGTTTTGTCTACATCATGTTTGAAGACAAATGTACAGATACCTAGCAGTGCAGGTACTACCTCTGACAGCAGTCATGCTACTGCCAGTTCAGAATACAAATCCTGCGTACTATGAGACTATCAGCTATTTTTACAACATCTGTGTGTGGGTTGGAGATACCAGTCACAACAGAAAAAAAAAAATAAGGAGTTGGGGTTTTTTTTAAGGTTACTTAACATTTGAAAAAAACAAAATGATTGCCATGGCAACATATGCCTTCTGCTGAGCAAATATCTGTGGAAGTATCACAGACATAAGGGTGTAATTAGCTTATGCTGGTTTACGTTGCTTTAAAAACAAAACAATACAATTTACTGCAACCCTTTTTAATTTTCCTTCTAATTTTGGTATTTATCAAGCAGCTTTTAGCACTAGTACTTTATTATGAAATCCTTCCTCTGCCGGACATCTTTCTCTGGACCTGACCAGGCAGGAGTGGTGGACTTGAGACTTAATGTTTGTGCACTTTTTTTTTTATGCTGTGCTTGTACCAACTGACGGTATCCTTACCTGATATGCACTTGATAGGACTGGGCCCTCCCTAACCAATCAGTCTTGGTTTAGCAGTCAAAGGAAACATGAAAGCCACCAAATGTCCATTTTGTATATTCTTTCGACCCCTATGTTCATTCAGTCTCCTGTAGTACAACTCAACAAGGCTGCAAAGCTGCAACAGTGTCTCATTTCAGTTGTACACCTTCTCAGGGTTCTCAAACTACTGCATGAAGGTCCCCTTGATAAGTTTTCTCTGCACCTTAAATACATACTCATGACTGTTACCAAATCATCAAAACCTAAAACACCTTGGCTGCATGCCTTAATAAATGTATCACCTGGTTGGAGCTACCTTAAAACTGGAACACTTTGGAGTTTTAATGCCTTAGTAAGATTTTTTTTTTCTTTTTAATTTTTCAATTAAGGTAAAAGAAAGTTGAAAACTGCAAGTCCTGAAACTGCAAAATTGTCACAGCTCTAATAGCCCTTCTTAAACTTTCATACGACTTATTCCAGTTTCCACCACCACTAATTCTCCTCTGCTGGTCAGAATTAGGAATCATTTTTTGGTAAGCGCAAGAGGACAACAGGATTACGTCTATGTATGCAATTTGGGTGAGACATTCAAAGGAGAGACATTCAAAGCAGGCAAAATCTTTCACCTTCAAATCTCATTCAAAACTCAGTTTTGAAAGGATTTTATTTTAACTTTGTGCACCGTGAGTGAAGTTGAACTTCAGGAAAACCTGAAACAAATCAGGCCAATGGTAAACCAATACTACCTTCACGAACTTCTTTGGGTGTAGTTACAGAATATTTTCTTTTTGGTGTAAAAGAGTTCTAAAGAAGCTTGATTGTAAAATCATAAAGACCTTAAGTTGGAAATTTCAGTACACCATGTAATCTTCAGTTAAGTGCAATTCCTGATTTATGTAATGTATTAACTGAGTTGTGTTTTTTAAATACTGATAATCAAGAGGCAACCAATTTTAAACTTATTTGGAACAGTTTCCACAGATATGGAAAGGAGATCCTCACCCTTTATAGTCTATTCTCCTTAAGTTCTTTTAGTTTTTACATATGTTTATTGATGTCTCAATTCTAGAGACAGGAGAATACTCAAAATTCACAAAATATTTTTGTTTCATCATTAATACGGAACTGAGAAATGTATTTTCACCTAAAATCACAAATTTTTCTTCTTTCTATAACCAGCTATAATAAAAACAAAATGAGCTATAATTGAGGGGTGAGTTAAAAGGAAGAAGTTAAATGGGGAAAACTTCTGCGGGTGATGTCCTAATTTCTAGTTCACTGCAGGCCAAGCGAGTTCCAAAATAGCTTCACAGTAAGTGAACTGTTCTAGTTGTAGCATTGTTTATCTTATCCTGCTTTCACATATGCTAGTCTGCATCTCATGTTAATTTCTGGCAGAGTACTAAGCATAGTAGCTGTTTTAACTTATTTAATTGTGGCTTCAATCAAGCTGAGTATCACAGAGCACCACTAGCAAACCCCATTGCCAAATAGTTCAGCACAACAGTTTTTACTGCATCCACTGAATCAGTAAGAGCTGAGGAGTATTATGAGTTGAAGACTAAGCTGAAGACAAGCAGAAGAGAAATGAAGAGCATACTTTAGGACTTCTCTGAAAGATTCTGCCTTTCTATCACTTCTATAAACAATATAGATTTTTTTTAATGGGACAATGGAAAGAGTCAGAAATAAAAATAGACCTTCAGTACTAAGAAAGTACTTTATATCATAAAAGTTTGTCATTCATAATGATGTACTCAACACTGTTCGATTACTTATACATATTACTTAAAGGTTTTATTATATCCTCCAAGAATTTCCATGAAGACTGCAATAGAAATCCCTTGAGTCAAGTTATTTTTATGTATTGATTTTGTAAGTAACATCAATACAAAATATCATCCTCTAGAATATTATATTTGCTACTCCAAAGCAAGTGAACAAAACCAAAACAAATACTGTGTGTCAGTCCATTAAGAAGCTTTTAGATTAATAAAATAACTGTGCCACTACAAGTTTTAGTAGATATATATGGAACTCAAAGTAACACGTCTAAGCAATAAAATAACCCCACAACAACAAAACAAAACAAAACAAACCACCACCTCTGACAAACTTGGAGACCTACAGAACTTTGCAATAACACATAATAGAGCCTTCAGTAATACCTAATAACATTTGAGAGAGAAGCAAGGGAATTAGGCAAGAGCACAATCCAATGAAACCTTTTGTGGAGACAGCCTTTGAGACAGCCCATTTGTGCAAGACATGCACTGACCTGAACAATTAATCCCTGCCTCTTCATTGCACGAAATATTTTGGCCATAACACCGAACCTCCTTGCTGCTTTCAGTGCTTAATGTCTCTGCCCAGCAAGTCAGCCCACATTGCAGAAGAGAACCTACTGAGATGCCTCAACAGAGTAACTACAACTATTAGAGAAGAAGAAATTTTACATGTCACTCTTTGTGGCCGTTTGAGTTAGATTCCTACCTCAGACATAAAAAAAAAACACCAAAAAAACCCAGTGAAAACTTGGAGGTGGAAGCTGTGAGGCGAATATTCTGGGGATAGGCTATATAATGGCAACAATGGATAAGTTAATATAATTTCATTGGAGCATCAAGAGCTTTATGTCTGGAAGCACAGTTTGTACTGTCCTCTTGCTGCTTCGGCTGCTTTGCCTGCGCCTGGTGCTATCTTCCCCTGCTGCTGCTTTTGCTGCTTACGCTGCCGCTTGACCTCTTCCCCGTCTTCCCTCAGGTTATTATATCTATTTGCAATAATTTTCTTGTTTTCT
>VWZE01014154.1:209517-233651 GCA_013396675.1 Eubucco bourcierii
AAAAAAAAAAAGTTAATTCCTTTTGGTACAAAATTCATGGCCAATAAGAACATATGCTAGTTTGGCTGCAAGACTGAAAATCTGAATGTGTGATCAATGGCTATTTTAAGATTAAGTGACCATTTGGGATTACATTAATCAATACTAATAGCATCTTATTTAAAACTTTAATGAGAAAGCTATAATGCATAGCACATTTCTCAGTAAGATACATGGCTATTGAATTTCAGATAGAAGATATTCTGAAAAATGAAATAAAGGCAAAAAAAAAGTGCCCATTGTTTAAAAGAGATTTTCTAAGTGTATTGAACATGCTATGTGGCCTGTAGGTATTTGTTATGAGAGCTATCCTCTGAGTAATCTCCTCTTGTACATTTCAGTACATGCAGAAAGAATGTCCCTTTAAGTTAGATCTGAAGTTAGTCACTATGGAACATGCTGATGTCTACATCACAAAAAACATACATGGCATTTCAGTAAAATGTTTTAGTGATTTTGTTTCTCAGAAGTCATTTATTCACTCTATTTGAAGATGTGAGGCAGCTGTTGTGTTTGAGAAATCAATAAGTCTAGCGGTTGAACTAACAATGATTCATGCTCAGGGTAAAACTTGTCAAAACAGAGATGCGTAAAACATTCCTTTAGTTCACATTCTTTTAATAGCAAGGAAAGGAATTATTATTTCTTGGAAGTATGGAACAAAGAACTTTTCGAATCTGATGGGTATATCATAGAATCATAGAATAGTAAGGTTGGAAGGGACCTCAAGGATTGTCTAGTTCCAACCCTCTGCCATAGGCAGGGACACCTCCCACTAGCACAGGTCACTCAAGGCCTCATCCAACCTGGCCTTGAACATCTCTAGGGAGGGAGCAGCCACAACCTCCCTGGGCGTATCAGTTGACTCTAGCTGCTTGTGGTCAGCTCTGGCAGATCTTAACCGAAGTTAAAGCTCTGGACAGCTTTTGTAGCCCCTAACAGCTACTGAAACAGTCTCCAATTAAAACTCCTAACAGTCCTTGACTTGTTATTTATTCAGGCTGTCCTTGTAAGTTTTTTTCTTTATCAAAACAAACCAACAACAAAACAACCAAAGAAAAACCCAAACCTAACAACAACCCCAAACAACCAACCAAAAACCCAACAAAACCAAAAAGCAAACCCTTATTTCTTCCATTCCACACTGATCTCACAGGTATCTGATACAAATATCACTTCTGAAAAAAAATATGCATACTTTACAATGCAATTTTGCAGCTAACTTTCAGTTGTACAGTTTCTGGTAACTTCACAATGGATTGTAGCAAGAGACAAGTGAGTTTTAAAAAAAACCTGGTTTTGTTTAAAAAGTGCTTTTTGGTTTGTAGGCTATGATGGACATACCCTTAACTTACAATGGGCATTTCCGGGGCATTAGAAACAGAGAGGATATGATAGGACTGGTAGTTTCACACCTGAAGGTATAACTTTTCCTGTTCATAAAGACAGCTGCTATCTTAAACAGTGTAATATCACATATTTATATAACATTATTAGAACACAGGGATTGCAGTCTCTGTGGATTATTATACATAGTAGGAATGTTACTATGTGAAAATTACAGTTATGTTAAGACTGAGTTTCTAAACTGCTGGATCACGGCAACTCGGCTGGAGACTGCTTCAGTCTTCCTGAAATAACAGCATTCATACCTGATACAAATGGCAATATTATTGAAAACCAATACCTTTTTTTCTGACAATAAACATTTTGTTTGAAAAGCCAAATGCCCTAGGTTCCATTTTTACAAGAGCAAAGCATATTCTTCTTTTTTTCAATGCTGTCTCTGAGCAAGAAGTTGAAAACATGAATTCTGATTTTTAAACTCTGGCAATCCTGCATGAGAAAGAGTATCTTACTGAGAAATGTGTTATGCATTATAGCTTTCTCATTAAAGTTTTCACAGTATCACCAAGGTTGGAAGAGACCTCAAAGATCATCAAGTCCAACCTGTTACCACAGACCTCAAGACTAGACCATGGCACCAAGTGCCACGTCTAAACCCGCCTTGAACACCTCCAGGGACGGTGACTCCACCACCTCCCTGGGCAGCCCATTCCAGTAGCCAATGACTCTCTCAGTGGAGAATAAATAAGATTCATAAATAAGATAAATAAGATCTTTTAAATAAGATACTATTAGTATTGATTAATATAATCCCAAATGGTCACTTATCTTAAAATAGCCACTGATCACACATCCAGATTTTCTCTTATAGGTCAGTTATTTCTTTTTGTTAACATACAAAATGACCGGCAATTCTGTAAGAACAAATGGACCAGAGGGAGAATGTAAGTTATCTGAGAAGCATCACCTTGTGTCTCATGTCATTTCCTATGTAAACTGGAGGGTGATCTATGGTTTTTATACTGCTACACAACATTGAACCTGCCTATATACATCACCATGTCAGCTGATGAAACCAAGCACTTCCTAGAAGAAATTTAAGCAATCCTTTTGAAAGATAGGTAAATGGATGCATATGGACACTTAAATGATCTCATTTAACAGATTTTAAAAACCCAAACTTGTGGAAGCATCTAGTTTTCCTACTTTTTTACTTCAGAGTTTTTTTAAAAGGGAGAAACCGTGACAATTTACTTCTTGTTCTGCAGGTGATCACCACAATGCCCTGACAGAGAGCAGCTCTCTTATCCCATCAAAAATATGCAACAACGTAAATATATTAATGTATATATGAAGGGAAAAACATGCAAAACTATATGCAGATACTCCAGATGTAACTGTAACTTTTAATAAGTAGTAAGCTAGTAAGCTCTCTGATGAATTTAAAGTACTTGACTGCACTTCAACATGGATGACACATGAAAAGGCTGTTTATCAGACAGATACTAAACAAATATCAATGTCCACAATCTTTAGCATAAAATACATTCTGTTTTCCCCATCTTCTGTTTATGGAGACTGCTGATTATTGTGTTGTGATGCCTAATTGAGATGAAACCCTGGATAGAAGTGAGACAATCTATTTGTATGAATAGTCACTTCTATGGCATAATTTGTATGAATAGTCACATACATAGCATAAGTCCTTCTAGCATGCAACATCACCAAATTCATTTTGCCAGACTTTACTACAAAACAAATTGTCTTCTCAGGTAAAGATCTTTAAAACAACTTTCATATCTGTGGAACTGCATGTCCTGTTTTTATTTGGAATAGCTAATTTCTGTCACAGTAGAGTGTTGTGGTTTGGATTTCAAATAATGTTGGTCACACACTGATGTTTCAGTCGTTGATAAGCAGTTAAGTCAAGGACTTTGCAGCTTCTCATGGTGCCCTGACAGTGGAGGCTGAGAGGGGACACAGCAAGGACAGTTGATTCAAATGAGTCAAAGTATTCTACACCATATGACATAGAATCATAGAATGGTAAGGTTGGAAGGGACCTCAAGGATCATCTAGTTCCAACCCCCTGCCATAGGCAGGGACACCTCCCACTCATACAGCTCACTCAAGGCCTCATCCAACCTGGCCTTGAACACCTCCAGGGAGGGAGCAGCCACAACCTCCCTGGGCAACCTGTGCCAGTGCCTCACCACCCTCCCTGAAAACAACTTCCTCCTAACATCCAGTCTAAATCTCCCCTCTGCCAGTTTAAACCCATTGCCCCTTGTCCTGTCATTGCAAGACCTTGTAAATAGTTCCTCCCCAGCCTTCCTGTAGGCCCCCTTCAGATACTGGAAGGCTACTATAAGGTCCCCTTGAAGCCTTCTCTTCTCCAGGCTGAAGAGCCCAAACTCTCTCAGCCTGTCCTCATAGCAGAGCTGCTCCAGCCCTCTGATTGTCCTCGTGGCCCTCCTCTGGACCTGCTCCAACACTTCCATGTCCTTCCTGTGCTGGGGGTTCCAGAACTGCACACAGTACTCCAGGTGGGGTCTGACAAGAGCAGAGTAAAGGGACAGAATCACCTCCCTTGCCCTGCTGGCCACGCTGCTCTTGATGCAGTCCAGGATTCGGTTGCTGTCTGAGCTGCATGTGCACACTGCAGACTCATGTTGAGCTTTTCATCAACCCAGACTCCAAGGTCCTTTTCCTCAGGGTTGCTCTCCAGCCATTCACCACCCAACCTGGATTTGTGCTTGGGATTGTGCCTACCCAGGTGCAGGACCTTACACTTGGCCTTGGACTGAAAAGTCCCTCCTATTTGTTTTTCCTTGCTGCTAAAACTCGGTCTTTATATAAAAAAATGCATGCAGTTCTAGAGAAAAAAGCTGTATGAATTTTGTATCAGACAGCACTACAAAAAAAATTATGTCAAAATCACTGCTGGTATGAGAAGTTTTCTGTTACTCTTTTGTATGGAACAATCTTGTTGAAAAAATATTGTTTCTACATTTTAGAAGACAGACATCATTTCGTCTTTGGTGTGTATGTTTCCAAACACTAGGTAATACTCTAGGTAGTACTCTTCAAAGTCAGATTTTTGAAGTACTACATAAACAACTGCCTTGAAAACACCTGCACATGTTAACACCAACCAATGCCTTCATCAAAAAAATACAACATAATGCCAGGTAATTTCTATATCCTCTAAGTTTTGCGGAAAATAAGTATCCAATATTCAATTTCACTGACCAAGAAGATTAGTGACCACTGAACATTTGGTTTCCACTTAATTGGAAGAAAGATAATCTGCTAATGCAGAACAGATAATCATGAATTAAGGTTTCATTGTATTTTTCCACTCATGTATTCCTGTAATCTGCAGATAAACTGCTGAAGATCATTTCAGTGCACTTGAGTAAGCCGGTATCAATGTTAATCTCTAAAAGCTTGATGAGTGTGCCACTTGTTGCCATTTGCTGCAGACTGTGGTCACTACTCCCTACCATTATTCTCTAAAAATAGATATTACAGCAGTAAAGTGATGACAGGCATCAGCACACAGCAGATAAGCAGCTTCTTTCTCTTGGAGTTTCTTTGCTTCAGACACTGTCTTGGACTCTCATCTTTACTTCAACATATTAAACTATTTCAAAATCTTTTTCAAACCTCCTGAATGAAGTTTAGAACTATTTTCCTCCTACCCTTCTGAAAAGAATTGGGTTATTCTTCATCCTGATCTTACCATAAGAATTATTAAAAGTTATTTTCATGGTGTTTTAAGCTAAATGCATTGTTTTATCAAAACTATCTAGCTAAAAAAGATTACAGTTTGAAGCCCTAATTCAGAAAAAAAAAGTTTCCTTTTTTTTAGAGTGTATAAATGATTATGTTTCTAAACTACAGCTGAACTTTAATCTGTCTTTTAAGCACATTTATGCACTAAGAGCTAAAAAATCCTGCACACAATTCATCTTGCATTGAAAGCAGGAAATTATGCATTAGTAAGAGCAAAGAGAATAAAGCAGGAAAAAATCCTGAATGCTAGTATTCAAAAGGGACTTGAAAGCAAGGAGAAGGAAAGGACAGTTTGTAGGAAGAACCAAAAGCACAAAGAAAGAGGTTATTAAATAAGTGAGGGGGGAAAAGGGGACTTAAAAAAGAGGAACTCATTTACATCTTCACTTGTGGCATATTACATTCTAGCAAGAGCACAGGAAGAATGTGCTTATGACATCTGAGCAAAAATCTCACTTATGTCTGGAATAAAGCTTATTTTCATTTTATGTGGGCTCCAGGGCCACCTTGCAAGGTACAAATTCCTGCTGAGGGACACCAACAGTAAAGGACTTTCTTAGAACCTCAAACTTCCCCTATGCTAAAAGTCATTCTTAGGACTTCTCAGTACATTGCAAGCTGCAAATTAATGCCCCAGTCTTTACCATTTATCCAAGGATAGAAAGTGTGATTTCCATTTTCTAATCAAAACACTAAATCGAGTTTTTGTAGTTGTGAAAAACGCTATGAGAGGAATGAGAAAAACTTTTAATGCAATTTGAACACAACCCTTATTAAAAGCAGAAGTGAAATAACCTTTCTCTGGAACTCTCCACTGGCTTAGATACCTTGCCTCTCAGAGAATCACATTCTTTGCTCATACCTTGGCAGTCTTCAAAAGAAAATCAGAAAGTTACAGCACTGTGGAAATGTCTCCTCTCTGCATACAATCCATATACCTGTCTCCCTGCCGTGCTGTTCCCACTGTCCCAGAAGAATTGAGATGGTAGGGCACTCAGACAGAATGTACGTGTCCATTTCTCAAATTAGTTCCTACTTACTGATCTGTTGCCTTGAAAAATGAGAGACTTTTGCAGTGATGCTGATCAAATTATGGTGAGTGACAGAAATAAAGTCTGAAGTGCACACAGTGGATCCATGAAAGATTTGCTTAAGTTAAAAAAACCCAAAACCTTGCAGAGTCAATGGAAGCACTTCAGATATAGAATCATAGAATGGTAAGGTTGGAAGGGACCTCAAGGATCATCTAGTTCCAACCCCCTGCCATAGGCAGGGACACCTCCCACTAGTAGAGGTTACTCAAGGCCTCATCCAATCTGGCCTTGAACACATCCAGGGAGGGAGCATCCACAACTTCCCTGGGCAACCCATTCCAGTGCCTCACCACCCTCACTGTAAAGAACTTCCTCCTAATATCCAGTCTAAATCTCCCCTCTGCCAGTTTAAACCCATTGCCCCTTGTCCTGTCATTGCAGGACCTTGTAAATAGTTCCTCCCCAGCCTTCCTGTAGGCCCCCTTCAGATACTGGAAGGCTACTATCAGGCCCCTTTGAAGCCTTCTCTTCTCCATGCTGAAGAGCCCCAACTCTCTCAGCCTGTCCTCATAGGAGAGCTGCTCCAGCCCTCTGAGCATCCTCATGGCCCTCCTCTGGACCCGCTCCAACACTTCCATGTCCTTCCTGTGCTCAGGGCTCCAGAACTGCACACAGTATATGGAGAACTACAGATAGTGCAGCAAAGAACACTCACAAAGTACCTCTAAAACTGTCACAACCTTAGAAAAAAAACAGAAGTCAGGCAGCCACACTGCTTGTGTCCATAACAAGTAGCTTACATTCTGTGACCTGTTATGATATAGATGGAGCTGAATCTGGTGTCCAGAAGTCAATTTACAACACTTCGATTTCTCTAGCAAAGGAACTTTCTTCCACATGAATTTTATAAAGCCATAGCAAAACAGCTGCTATGGCACATGAAATGGTTTTGTTCATTCTATTAAGCATGATTCAAATGATTCATTCAATTATTACTTTTGTATTCAAAGATGGCTTAGTTTCATGCAGATTTATGTCCCATTATGCACAGAGGACATTCTTAACAGCACTGAAACAACTGCAAATTTAATTAAAGTTTGCCATTTGAGGCATAAAACAGATTAAAGAAAATGCTGACAATACTAAAATAAATATTCGACTACGTAATTTAACTCAACGTTTATTTTTAATCCAAACATCAAAATAACCTTGTTTCTAATTAGGGTTTCATGACAAAATGTCTTGAAGAAACATTTGTCTATTTTTCTCCAATCTGTTCAGCTGAAGCACTCTAGCTTATTTATAAAACTGCTGATTAATAAATCTGTTCCAACTGCATGTTGCAAAGAACACAGATTAATGTATGTAAACAACCATTATAATTTGAAAAATCCTGAACTTGAAAAAGTCTGAACAGTCTGTAAAAGCAGAAATCCCAACAAATATGTCATGGAATGATTACACATCTAAATCCTAACAAAGGAGGGAAAATAAGGGGCAAACATAAGGAGAAAAATCCAGAGTTTTCACAGTATCACAGTAGCACCAAGGTTGGAAGAGACCTCAAAGATCATCAAGTCCAACCCAATACCACAGACCTCAAGACTAGACCATGGCACCAAGTGCCACGTCCAAACTCACCTTGAACACCTCCAGGGATGGAAATGTGGAAATGCTTCGTGGAAATGCACAGAGGATGGCGAGATCAACTAAATGCTTACAGTAAATTACTTTTGGTTCCTTCAGATAGGCAGCATTAAAGGCTCAACAACATGTTGTGGCACATGACAATAAGTATCTCTGTTTCATAAAAGTTTAAACTCAAGTGAGACTGATTCTACTGAAAATACTTTTTTTAATGTCCAATTAAATTACAGTGTTTAATATTAATCTGATAAGAAATAAATGTAATAATTTACAGTTGATAGTTAGGGGAAGGAGGTAAGGTATACAGGCTGATTGCCTCTCATCAATACCCAGTAAGTCAGGGTCTAAAAAAAAAAGCATTAAAAAAACCGGGGAGGAAAAAGGCTTTTTATCACAGTAACATTCTTTTGTGAACTTAAGAATTGGTTTGGACTCTTTTTGGTTATTTTCCCTTCTACCTTAAGTAAGCAATTCTTCTCAGGATGTAGCAGACATCAATGGCATTTGTTAGTATTTACACCTGACTGACAACATGCAGCTATTAACCAATTTTAGCACCATCACCACCACTTCTAGAGGATGCAACAATCACAGTATGTTTCTGATTTGAAAGCCGTGAGCCCAGCTGGAGCCCTTGAGAGCAAGTATCACAAACCTCATTCAAAGCTATCCAGGACTACCACCATAAATTGCTTGCAAAACCCTTTCAATTTCTCATTTTAATTACTTCTTGTCAATATACTTGAGCATAGGGAAGAGCCAGATGCAAAACGTGAATGTTGCAAATCTCAACCCTCTAAGTTGCTGCTAGCAACTGGACTGTAGAAGGACGGAAAAAAATTCTTTTTGCAACAAAACCAAGAATTAAATACAGAAAGAGAGCTACACTGAAAAATGGTATATTCAGCACATATTGAGAGCAATCTGCATGTCAATGGACTGTCTTTACCATGAGGCAGGGATTCAGCCCTGACATTACAACATTTAGACATACTAAAAGGTAATGGACACATACATGCTTTCCTTATTTTTCTATATCAACTATATTGCTATTACTAAAAAAAAAAAAAAAAAAAAAAAAAAAAAAAACAAACCCAAACTGTGCTTGAATAACCACCTTGAAAATCAGNACAAAAAAACCTAAACAAATTCATCCAAAATTAACATTTCAATTGAATCAGATGAGGAAATTAAGTCAGTATCAGGGATTATGAAATTCTAGCACAAAATAAGAAACAATCAAGAAGGGAAACAGCAAGGAGTTAAGTAGTTTTCAGACACCAATCAAACTGGAAACCTTCACAGCAAACTGGAAACCTTCACAGCAAACTGGAAACCTTCACAGCAAAAATCCAGCTCTTCCAGCTCTTTTCTAATTTATTGGTATTTGTGTATTATAAAAAGAGCTTGATTCAAAACACCCTGGAATTGGTAGAAGGAAACTCCACTTGGCTCTAATACCAAATAAATCATTTTACATCAATACCTCTAGAATATTTCAGATTCCAGTACATTTTCTAGTTTGCAGATATAGTTCTTAAAGCTGCAGGAATACAGATCAGTACAGCCATGTTACCAGGAGACAAGAAAAGTTTGTATATTGACCTGAAAATTAATATTTTATTAATCTAAGGGTTTAAATTCACAGCACACATCTATTGTACTATCAGTTACCAACACAAAACAAAAACAGTAAGTAAACTACTGCACTGCAGTTTAACGTGATAAACAATAGTAATATTTTCTCATTTGACACTTCTGGTATTAAGGTCACAAGTATTAACGTGCATTTGTAAACCTCACTGTTCCAAAACTAAATTAAAAAGACTCAAACTAAACTTGCTTGAATAACCACTGAGTCAATCAATCCAGAACTGTTCTGCAATGAGAACAATTCCTATTTTGATAGAACCTTTTATACAAACACCCATATGCAAAGAGGAAATTAATTAAACCAGTTCCTTTTTGGTTTTGTTCAAAGATTTAAGAAATCTCTCTGTGGTACTAATGACTGAAACTCTTTTTGACAACATAATAGCCTGCAAAATCTCTGAATAATATGAGAAACAAATACACAGCGTCCCAGACACTTTCAGACAACCAGGTTTCAGACTACCAAAACCAGGAATAAAACATGAATGAAACAAGAGTACCGTTTTTATATATAGTTCATAAATGGCATGTAGAGCTTTTTTTTTTCCAAACAGAAGGAACATCAAAAGATGGGCTTTCACACAACCACATAGTCACAGAACAGTTTAAGGCTTATGAAACCTTTCTTAGAGAAACCAGCATGACACTTCAGAGGAGACACAGCAACTTACCTTCTGTCATTTCTATACACACTTAAATACACACTTTGCTACCATTGCTTCAGAGGTTTTTGGAGGGAAAAATCTAGTATATGAATCATATTACATGGAATTGCACATGAAATATAGAAAACAACAAGGCCTTCAGAGTTTCAATTTAGAGGTTCTCTGATTAAGAATAGTTGCCTTACCTGTTTAACGTCATATGCAAGAAGAACAAATCTTAAGTCTGGTGAAACAGAGTATCTTGATGCTTTGAATGTTACCTGAAATGAAGTAACAATAAAAGTGAGTTTGTAATAAGAAGGATTTTTTTTTTTTTTAAATTTTCTTACAGTTAAGAACTTCCTAATTTAAACAAAGGTCTGGCTTAGAACATCTATACAATTTTCACAAAAGAAAGGCTTAAATAATTCTTGGTCTGCTTTGCAGATACAATAGCAACAGATGAACGTGACTTCAACACTAAATACTAATTAAGAAGTTGATACATTTTTTATCAGGGTTGCTAGTTGGTCAAGGATAACTACTATAACCAATTCATTTACAGAAGATGAAGGAAGAGACTGGTTGGTGTGTACTTCAAGAATGGTTATAAAGGAGATTCATCACTAGGTTAGTCTTAAAGGTAACATACAAGAAAACAAACAGGTGTGCAGTACATCTCTAGTGATTTTCTTTTAAGGCCACATATGTAAATATTTTGAAAGCCAACTTGCACTGGAGACAAAATCTTTCTTAAAAGAAAGCAGCTGCCTAGCAGAGATCAAAGTGAAACAGAAGGTAGCAATATAAAACTAATATTGCTTTATGTCGATGCAAAACCACATGGCACCCAATTGAATTCAGGGCTGTAATTTAATCACGGGGTAATGTTGATGTTCAGAAAGAATTTAATACATCTAATGTATATGGAAGATAAGAATGTGCTTTTAAAGGCACTGAAGGAAATAATTTAAAATTAATCTCCAGACATGTACTTGCAGAATGAAAGGAAAAGCGAGAAGAAATGTAAGATGCAAATCAGAATAGAGAGAGTAGGACAGAAAAAATATGAGAACCACAAAAGTACAAGATGGAAGAAAACAAATAGCTATGCAAAATAAGATCTAGCCACTATTCAAGGAAGGCTTTCCCTTATTTTACTTCTTAAGCATCCTCTTCAATCTACCCTAATCCCACTGCTAAACTAATGAATTCAAAGGGGGTCTAAGGTACACAAACAAAAAGTCAGAAAAGAATACATTCAGAGTAGCTAAGGAGTTATTCCTAGAAGAAACCATATCAAAAGCTAATCTTCCAATAAACTCAGAAGACGCTGTGTTTTGATATGCAGATTAAACTCAGGTTCCTAGATAATAAAATTAGAAGCAAGCTATCCAAAGAAATCCAAGGGGAAAAATAGTTTTGAAGACAAACTGTCTCTTAGTTTGATGCAAGAACACACACAGCAGTATCAAAAATTAGAAGATAAATCTACAGTCTTGAGGAAAGAAAAGAGGAAAACAAATAAACAAACAACCAACCTAAAAGTATCCTTTCATATCTACAAAACATTCAGAACAGATTTCTACTGTGCCTAAACTGGCTTTTTTACAGTAAGCATCTTCAGAGTTCATGTCAATGTTAATCTATGAGCATCATTCTCTCTTCTTGACACATCACTGAAAACACTTTTAGATGTGAAAGTTCTCTGCTTCCTAGCAGCTTATTAATCATTGCTCCACTACCTCAGTCTTCTGCAATATATAACCCAGGCAACCTTCCAAATTAATTTTCAGGGATCACGGTGCTCACCATGTCAGGCATTTAGTAAGAACATTCAGCCACTGATTGCGGCACCACGAAAGTAATTATGCACTGAATGCAAACACCAGAGTAGCTCAGATGCAAACTATTGGCAGTTAGAGGCAACACTAACAAGAGCTACTCACACAGCCTGGATCCAACTGTGGAGCATTGTGGATTTGGGGTTTCAAAATCATTTGGATCCTGCTGAAGACAACCATAGTCATTCACCTTGTGCTCACCTGCAAAATTCTGTTTGCCTCCAGAAATGCCTCAGATACATGGTGTACATGCAATGCAAATAAGCTACAATCTCTTGATTGCAGGTAATGGTTTTGGCAAAAGAGCTTTCTTCTTTGTTAGTATAATGCTTGTTAAATACTTTTCTTTTTGTTAATATAATGCCATTATTCTTGTTAAAAAGAGCATGAAGCTGTTTCATACTTTTTAATGTTTCATTTAAGAAAAAAGGGAATAAAAATTAGACCAGTAGAAATCATGTGTTCATTGCCAAAGCTGATAGTAATGGTGATTTCTTTAAATTACCATAAAAATATAATTAGTCCCTTTATTAGTTTGGATTTACAACTAAGGTTTTAATGAAATATATGTTTATTTGTAGCAGAAGTTCAGAAAAAATCTAAATCATTTTAATTCACTTATAATTTAGGAGGAAGTTCCTTTAGGAGGAGGTTCTTTCCAGTGAGGGTGGTGAGGCACTGGAACAGGTTGCCCAGGGTGGTTGTGGATGCTCCCTCCCTGGAGGTGTTCAAGGCCAGATTGGACGAGGCCTTGAGTGAGCTGTACTAGTAGGAGGTGTCCCTGCCTATGGCAGGGGGTTGGAACTAGATGATCCTTGAGGTCCCTTCCAACCTTACCATTCTATGATTCTACAATGATTTAAATTTCTTTATAGTTCTTGTTTGGGTTTTTTGGTTTGTTTTGGTTTTTTATTGTTTGCTTGTTTGTTTTTGTAAAGACAAGCATAATTTTGGAGATTAATTCAGAAATTGTCTACTATGCACAGAAGCAGCACTTCTACATTAACAAAAGGGAAAAGGAAAATTAATTAAAAAAAAAAAAGTCACCTGACTTACTCCCCCTGCTTAACATGGCAAGCAAGCTCACAACCTGTATTTCAGTAAACAAAAAACAGATTTGAAGTTATTCCCCATGAATCTGCCTACAGTTTTTCATGAACCAACAGATCCCTGACTCTATGACTGAGGAGATAAAATCAGCTGGTTGTGTACTTAAAAGAAAAATCTCAGTTCTTGCTGTATGAGGTGAAACAAGGGTCATTCAAGCCCTTGGAGATTTTGCATTGAGATACTCACTAGAGAGATATTTACTCTTTAAAAGTAAGTTTGTGAAGATTTTGACCCTAAGGGTTTGTTCTCTTCTCACGAGACCATATTTTTGAGTTTTAAAGAAAGTGTTGGGAAAAATCATATTGGAAATAGAGAGAATTTAAAAAAAAACAACTTGGGTGTCTTGTCAAAAAACCTGCAGGATGCTTGTTCCACTCTCACATCTGCATATCTGCAACTTTTCAAGCTTCTTCCTTTGTTGGAAGCTCTTTAGCCTTTGTTCAGAAAGACAGATCTAAATGTAGCCCCTTATGACTTTGACTCTATGGCTCAGGTGTGCTCAACTCAGAGAGAAGAACATTTGCCTTGTGAGGAAAGGCTGAGGGAGTCAGGTGTCTTCAGCTTGGAGAAGAGGAGACTGAATGTTTATACAAATGTAAAGAGTAAGCATCAGGAGGATGGAGCTAGGCTCTTCTCAGTGATGATCAATGATAGGCCTAGAGGCAGCAGACACAAACTGCTCCATAGAGGGTTCCACATAAACATAAAGAAAACCTTCACTGGGAGGGTGACAGAGTACTGGAACAGGCTGCTCAGACAGGCTGTGGAGTCTCCTTCTCTGGAGACATTCCAAACCCACCTGGATGTGTTCCTGTGTGATCTACTTTAGCCTGCTCTGGCAGGGGTGTTGGAATAGATCTTTTGAGGTCACTTCCAACTCCTAGCATTCTGTGATTCTGTGGTCTCTGAGAAATGTGGCTCTGGACAAATAAGCACTGAAACAGGGAGAAACAGAGTTGGCTAATGAGGCACATTCCTTGGATGCAGAAGCAGGGCTTACTTTCCCTCTGTATCATTGCACAGTATCAGGTAGTTAGGAGACTGGGGGTAATTCAACACAGTGCTCCACGCTGCACTTTGTATATTCCTTATCCCCTTCCCAAGTCATAATAGAGGAAAGGCAGAAGCGAAGGAAAAAGGGAAAGTAATTTCTGTATGTTTCTAATATTTCCCAGTTCTACATAGCCCCATCAAGACTAAAAATCCCTAGAAAAGCCATTGGCTGTATGCAACTAGAAAATAATTCAACTAGAAAATAATTCAACTAGAGAGTGTGCTGGAATCTCTAAATTAGTTCACAGTTTCATAATGCTGAGGTAAAAAATTGGTTTTTAAGCACCTTGCTTTCCTCTCTCACAAATCTGTCACACACTTTTCTATATTGCTGAATTTTAACATAACTTTACATTTTCAGATATAATTGACTCATCTTATATCTGAGCTCCCATTCCTTACTCAACCCAAACCCTCACTGACAGTATAATTAGGTCTAATCATGCTAAATATTGCATTTCTTTGAAATACATCATGTGATAATAGTTTCAATTCTTCTACTGACAGTGATGTATGATATGAAAATCCCATGGACAAGCAATGACTGCTTGTCTCCAGACTGCACGGGTAAAAGCCAAACGAAGGCAAAAGGGGAAGTACATTTAAACACCCTTTTGCCCTTCAGCTGTCCAGCTTCCTTCTCCCACCCACACTCCAAATGTGTCCTGTTATACATAGTTTTGTATGGAAAGCAGATGAGAACATATTGAGGCAGCAGGAATGAAAGCAAAAGAAAAGGTGATTCTGTGAAAAACAAATGGAAGGGACAATTCCACCCTACAACTACTTATGTTGGCTTTTTTTCCACCATTTCACATGGACGATTGAAATCTAATAAGAAATTCCCATGAACAATATAGTCTCAAATTTTATGTCCTGTGTCAGTATTTTTCATTTTATTTGTGTTTTGTTGTTAATGGAATGCCTGTTCTGACTCTGTTTAAGATTTATCCTGTGTTTAGGTTCTGTATACTCAGCAAGGGCCCCTGAGTGTCAGCTCCCTTTTATTTCTTCTGCTTCCCTAAAGCCTGGTTCTGAGCTATTGCTGTACTGGCTACTCCCTCCCTCTTCGCTCTATGATTTCACCTGACTTGGACAGAGGCACTGAGTGCAGCCTCAGCAAGTTTGCTTATGACACCAAGCTGTGTGGTGCAGCAGACAGGCTGGAGGGCAGGGATGCCATCCAGAGGGACCTGGACAGGCTGGAGAGGTGGGCACAAACCAACCTCATGAAGTTCAACAAGACCACGTGCAAGGTCCTGCAGCTGGGTCGAGGCAATCCCAAGCACAAATACAGGCTGGGCAGTGCCTGGCTGGAGAGCAGCCCTGGGGAGATGGACTTGGGGGTGCTGGTGGATGAGAAGCCAGCAGTGTGCACTTGCAGCCCAGAAATCCAACCAGAGCCTGGGCTGCATCAGAAGCATGGCCAGCAGGTCAAGGGAGGTGATTCTCCCCCTTTACTCTGGTTTGGTGAGACCTCACCTGGAGTAAGGGGTCTACAAAAAGGCTGGGGAAGGACTTTTAGGATATCAAGTAGTTACAGAACTAGAGGGAGTGGAGCAAAGCTGTAGGTGGGTAGATTAACACTAGATATGAGGAGGAAGTTCTTCACCATGAGAGTGGTGAGAGCTTGGAATGGGTTGCCCAGGGAGATGGTTGAGACCTCATCCCTGGAGGTGTTTAAGGCCAGGCTGGATGAGGCTCTGGACAACCTGATCTAGGGTAGGGTGTCCCTGTCCATGGCAGGGTGGTTGGAACTAGATGATCTTTGTGGTGCCTTCCAACCCTGATTGATTCTACAAAAAGGTTGGGCTTTCTGTCCATGGATTTTAACCACTATAACATTTAAATTGCTGACTTATTCATTATCTTTCAAGAATATGCTCCAGAACAGACAGCTGGAAGTTACCTATAACACAGTCTAGCCCAGAGTTATAAAAGTGTATCTTTAACATCTGTGAAACACTTTATAGCACTCTTTTTTCTGTAACTTCAGCTGGCTACTTTAAAATGAAATAATGCATCACAGTAAAAAATCATTACAAGAAATTTTCAGTTTTGTGGAGTTTACTTATTTGGTGTTGGGTATTTTTCCTTTTAGTTTTATCCCTCCTTCTGCTTCAGTTTCTTATACATCTGCTCTCTCCAGAAACTTACATCTTCCACAGTCTTATTATTAGTCTTCTCCAAATGTTGTTCAGTGCTCACTTTACGCATATTTAGACTTTATTTTTTTTTTTGTTCATCCAAGATAAAATATTTCAAGACCTCTAGAATGTTACTTTGCAGTCTGGTAGCAATGCTACTACTTAGAAATTATACATCTCTCTATATCACATACCTACATCTGTATCAGAATTTTTACTTAATGGTATAGCTGAACACTGATGTCTGGAAGTTCATTAGCATTCATAGGTGTTCAGGCCAACTTATCAGACAGGTATTGACCAAACGAAAATGCATAGGAGAAATCAGACAGGCCAGAATTACACTAGCTGCAAAATGAGTAGGCATTTGCCCTGTAGCAGTTTCCTTGTGTGGTATCAGCAATCAAGTGAACAGCAGAATTCTCTCTCTACTACCACTGCTGTGACTGAAAGGAAAAGATGGACAATGGGGAGGTTAAATAAGGAAGAATCATAGAATCACAGAATCACAGAATGGTAAGGTTGGAAGTGACCTCAAGGATCATTCAGTTCCAACCCCCTGCCATAGGCAGGGACACCTCCCACTATTACAGCTCACTCAAGGCCTCATCCAACCTGGCCTTGAACACACCTCCAGGGAGGGAGCAACCACAACCTCCCTGGGCAACCTGTTCCAGTGTCTCACCACCCTCACTGGAAAGAACTTTCTCCTGACATGTAGTCTAAATCTTCCCTTTGCCAGTTTAAACCCATGGTCCCTTGTCCTGTCATTGCAAGACCTTGTCAATAATCTCTCCCCAGCCTTCCTGTAGGCCCCCTTCAGATACTGGAAGGCTACTATAAGGTCTCCTCGAAGCCTTCTCTTCTCCAGGCTGCAGAGCCCCAACTCTCTCAACCTGTCCTCATAGCAGAGCTGTTACAGCCCTCTGATTATCCTCGTGGCCCTCCTCTGGACCCGCTCCAACACTTGCATGTCCTTCCTGTGCTGGAGGCTCCAGAACTGCACACAGTAGAAAGAGTGGAGACTAGTAGAACAGCAAGCCTCATAGCAGTAAAAAACCAGGGAACCTCTGAGAAGACAGTCAGGATATAATTAGGAAAACAAATGATAGAAATTCTGAAAAACTTGGCTTTCCAAGGTTACATTTTTAAACATACTATTTCTTGTGTCACCTGAATATTTAACCTAGACCCAAAAATGCTGCAATGCTCCCTGCTGTAACACACAGATTTCTTGTCCAGCGTAGAAGTTGGATGTCCCTTAAAACATGATTTAAGCTGCACTCTACCCTATGGATTTGGGACCATCCTGCATGGATAGGTTTCAAAAATACGAACCAAATTCCCGAATCTCATCTGACGCTCCTCATGTAGTCCCATGGTACTTTTCACACATAAGCAGGTGATTGCAGGACATGAAAAAGACATCAACAGACCTGGGAAGTACACAGGAGCCTCGCACCATTGCTTCTTTAGTAGAAAATAACCCCTACCCAGTAAATCACAGAATTTTCTTCCTCCTGTCCTACATCTTTGATAGTTACCCTTTAACTACTTTCTACATCAAGGAATGACCTCATCAAGACTATTATTTGGAGAGATCTCATATAGACCTATCCTAACCTGACAGTTACAAGGGAATACTGTCCTCCGCATTTTTTTATGTTGAAACATCCTTCACTTGGACAAAAACCAATGGCCACCACCAAAACACAATGACTGCAAACCCCTCCATCTGTCAGGTTTTCCCATCTCTGCACAGTGGTACACTGCAACATTAAATCCTAACTCATAAAACCTCTTCTACTGAAGAAGTTTTACTGAGGGGATTATTTAATATTTAGAGGAGCACAGGAGAGTAGAGATAACGTTCACAATGTTCATAATCCCCTAGTTACAACATGCAAGGGTCATTAAAATGTCCACTACCACAACAATTACTAATATTTATGTGGTTATGTAATGTTATTTAATGTATTTACTGTTATTCAGCCTTCCATTAATCTCTTATGCAAGGCTCTTAAAATATAAGCACAAAAACTACTCTTGCAATTAAATCTACATTAATCAACAAAGGAACTATAATTGCATTAAGATGCTGCACTGAGTTTCCAATCAAAAGAGGGTGTGGTGGTGGTAAATATAAAATGAAAAAATCAAAAAGAGGAGAACTGTCAACAAAAAGGGCTGCTTGTGAATGACACCCTGTAAAACACCACACAAAACAATCCCTGCCAAAAGCTCTCCTCACACTAACACTCTCATTCTCTGTTTTTGGCTGCAAGGCCTCCACAGGGTTTTCACAGCTGAGCTGCCACAGCCTAATCAAGATTCATGAGCCAAGACTACGCCTGTTCTGCTCACCCTCCTGATGCCATCCCATAACTAGCAGGCAGCAAGTAGTAATACCTCTCTCTCCACCCTTTATAAAAGACAGTGTACAGTAATGACAACATAGCATACTCTGGAGTATACTTCCAGCTAGCCCATGGAAACAGGTTTGCAACTCAGTAATATTCATTTGCTACGCACCAGGATGCTAGAAAAGAGCTGTGGAAAGGCACCAAAATCAATGGGAAAGATCAAGTCAGAAGTTCCTGGGTTTTAAAACAATCCAAAGCATAGAGCTGAGAGGAAGCTGTTGTAAACATGGGTCCCTATTCTACTTTCTTAAACTGAAAGCAATTATACCTGTATCATTGGGTATTGCAAACAAACCAACAGCCTCTTATTTGATGACTCAAAATACATCCCATCAGCTACATCTGAAATGCTTATGGAGTCATACTAGATTCATTTCTGATCAAGGATCCTGGAGTAAGTGTTTGTTAAGGTGTATGCATGGAATGGATGCCCAAAGTTGTGGATGCCTCATCCCTGGAAGTGTTTAAGACCAGGCTTGATAAGGCTTTGAGCAACCTAGTCTAGTAGGAGGTGTCCCTGCCTATGGCAGAGGGGTTTGAACTAGGTGATCTTTAAAGTCCCTTCCCAAGCCATTCTATATATTTGGCATCCAAATAATTTTGCATATATCCACCACAAAAGCAGTGGAATTCAGGGCTAATAAATAACAGTTTTAGCACTTCCATAGTTGTTGCAGTTTTTCCTAAGAAGGAGAAAGGAAGGCAAAATTTCTATAGGTTTCTTCCACAGGATTTAACACATTTGGAAAGTACCACAACAGAACACAGTCCCTGCACACATTTTGTCTCATTTTTGTGTTTGTTTTTTTCCCTTAATTTTGGTTTGGGCTTAAGGATTGCAAAACGCACCAGAGAGGCTGAGCTAGAAGCATAAGGGACCAGATGGACAACCACCCCTGAGCAAAAGGATCCATGTGGTCTCCCACACACTCTCCTCCACCTTAGCCGAATCTTGGGTTGAGTTGTACGTGAACTGCTAACCTGCTCTACCTAATAGCTGATGGCAAAACAAATAAATAAAATGCTCGTTAAACACTGAAATTACTTCAGTAAATGTGGCAGAATATTACTTCTTTTGGAACTGGAATGTGCAATAAAGTATTGCTAAATGCTGAAATACTGGGAGGCATGTCACTTATGATCACAGTGATAGGCACCTCAGATAGATGATAGAGAACATATTGTAATCACACATCGAGGCAGCATCACAAGCATCAGGATGCCACACAGTGATTGATGTCTAGGGCTTTTTTTGGCTTCAGTTAATAGAAGACTTGCCCAGCCTCCAGCTGTTAACATTTGTATGCCGCTGGCTCAGAATATTAACTGTTTATTAGATGGCTTGAACAGAGTGCACTACATGAATACACTCAAAGAACAAATATGCATGATAACATGTCTTTAAATCATGATATCCAGAGATGCTAATAGATATTCTCTGTGCTTTGTGATGTATTCTTTTTAGTTATGTCACTGTAATTATCTTAGTACCGCTTTGCATATAGCTTAATTATATAAAGGACAGATTATTTTGCTAACAGATCAATTACAGAAAAGGATGCAATTTGATAAAGGACAAATGAAAAGGACAAACAAAGTGCAGCAGTTCCTTCTATTTCTGAATAAAACCTAATGAAACTGCAAAGAAAATATTTTCGTTTTGGAATGCTGGATGCATATTCAGCTCTCCTATGAGGACAGGCTACAAGAGTTGGGTCTCTTCAGCATGGAGAAGAGAAGCCTTTGAGGAGACATTACAGTAGCCTTCCAGTATCTGAAGGGGGCCTACAGAAAGGCTGGGGAGGGACTATTGACAAGGTCTTGCAATGACAAGACAAGGAGCAATGGGTTTAAACTGGTAGAGGGGAGATTTAGACTAGATGTTAGGAGGAAGTTCTTTGCAGTGAGGGTGGTGAGGCACTGGAACAGGTTGCCCAGGGAGGTTGTGGCTGCTCCCTCCCTGAAGGTGTTCAAGGCCAGGTTAGATGAGGCCTTGAGTAACCTGTACTAGTGGGAGGTGTCCCTGCCCATGGCAGGGGGTTGGAACTAGATGATCCTTGAGATCCCTTCCAACCCTACCATTCTATGATTCTATATTTCCCTGTGTAAGAGAAATTAGCATCTTAAAATGACAAACCATTGGCCTTTCTTCTCTTCAGGTGCGTGAATATTTTAAAATTTACTTTTAAAGCTGGGCTCCTGTAAAACATTTCATACATGTAACACATATGAATTTTTTTCAGAACCTGCTGTCTGATTTTTTTTGTAGATACACAATTATCTTAAGCATGGCAACTCTTCAGTATGGCAGATTGACTTTCAGACAATAAGCAACACAAAGAGGGATAAAAGAAAAGTACTTTGCACAAAAATGGCAGTCTCTAAGATGGAAAAAGAAGAGGCAGTGACCTGCACACAGTGGAAGACTAGTAAGGAGGAAAAAAGAAAGTATGTTCTTAACTGCTAGTTCAAATATAGCCCGATCAGTAGTGACAAAGACTCATTACTAGCCCCTTGCCTCCACACAATGAGTTCACCATGGCAGCTCAATTTTCAACAGACAATTATCAACATTACTAAGAAAAACCTGGCACTTCTGTGGGCTGCTTGAGCAGAGAAGCAAAAAGGAGGAGGAATGCAGATGGAAAGCAGACTAATAACTCCCATCAAAAGGTGACTCTTTCATGACTAAAATCCTTTGATAGGGAAGAACACAGGAACTTCTATTGCCACTGCCTATGCTGGATCTGTGTGGTATTTTACAAGATATGCCTGTAGAGCCATTAAACCAGCACCATTCTAATTATGCACCAATGATTAAGCAGATGTGACATTGAGCAAGGAAAATGTTTGATTAACGATCCAGGTGTCTAACTTTGGAAGAGTACACTTAGCATATGAATTTCAGGACAGTGAGGCTTAGAAGAACAGGACACCTTTTTATTTCAGCCATACAATCTGCCTCTGCAATGTTATGATCTTCTGCTAGGATTACTGACCACTTTGTCAGCAGACAAATCAGCACAGCAACATTTCCCATTGCTCTCTGCCAAACATACACCAACTACTTCCATATGAATGATCATTGCTGGAATTCACTTTATTTACTTCTTAACATTCAACTGTGTACAGAGAGGAGCTTCGCAGGAAAAAAAGCAACACATTTTTATTCGTCTCTGTTCTGTCCATAATTGTTAAATGGTTACTTGAATAATATTCATTATGGATTGCTAGCTCACATTGCTAATGAAGAGTCGATAGCTAGTGTCTAGATTTCTCTCAGTCTGCCTGACTGTGGATAAATCATCTCTATAAAAAGCCCAGAGAAGGGCAAGTTTGTGACAAGAGGCTACACTCACAGTGTGAAGCAGCCTGTCCGTACCAACCCATGGCTACTTGGCAAGGCTGGTTTAGCTTAATGGTCTGAACAGCTTGTCATCCTGGCATTACACTTTACATCACAGGAGCCAAAAATATCTTAATTCATCTCTGACAAAACTAAAATGTCATCATTAAAGTCAAGTTTTATAGTCAAGGATGTCCAAGCAGCTTGCATTGAAGTTATTAACAAAAGGTAACATGTAGTCTTGACACAGTTAATCCTTTACTTAGCCAGGCAAGTGCTCACACACACACATACACAGATAAGAGGGAAAACATTTCTGTGATACTTTTTGGTTTGTGCTTTACAGAAATTCACCTATTCACCCATTTTTAATTCTCTGCCAGCCTTTTTCTGAGTGAAGAAGTACCCTAAGGCACTTCCCGGCATACGGACGGCTTCATCTTACAGAAAGGGAGCTTCACACATGCCATTAAAATGCAATTCTTTCCTCCCCTCTCATTCATCTTTTCATTGACCTAGGAAGTCAGAATCAAGTTCTTTCTCCTGAAGTTCTACTCTCCTTTTTCTAGTTCAAGGAGTTATAAGAAAAGGTCACCATGAGCCTTATGCTTTGAAAGGGAAGAATCTGCATCAGCAAAGGCCATGAACAGACCAGGAATAAAATCAGCCTTTGCCAAAGACTGCTGATGAAAATGAGTCATCCTTTGGGTCTCCATGTGTAAAAGATTTTTCTAAATTAAAAATACAGGGATTAATAGTAACAGTCAGTGGTCTGTATGGAGTATTTATGAAGAAAAATTGACATGTCACACATTTATGCTGCAAAACTCTGATAAACAAGAATTACAGGTATCACTGAGAAGAACAGCATAAAGCAGAGGAAAAAGGAACCATAGACTAAAGCATTAAAACCACTTCTTAGCCAGACTTCTGACAGTCAGAAACATATGTAAAGGACTCATGTATGTACTGGTCAAGAGGAATAATCCATAGTCATCTAGTTTGTCTGTAAAGCATAAAGGAACAAGACAGAGACTAACAGGACTAGGAAATAAATTTTTCTTTGCATGTTTAATTACTTAAAGGAAAATCTTCATATAAATTTTGAACACTTTTCCTTTATTCAATGAGTGAAAAGCTCTCAACATTCGAGTGTCATTCCCTCATTTTATGAAATCTCTTACAGCAGACATCAGGTAGACTCACCAGCACGTATGCCAGGTATGATCCTTCAAATTGCCTGAACAAGGCATGGAATACAGCCAAAAACATATCCACCAACATCTCCATTATTTACACATAGGTTGAACAAAACAAATTTCAGCCAGAAACTCTTCACAGACAGAGGAATGGATTATGCTTTCTATTTATATATAATGTAGTCTAGGTTATAAACATATTTCTTGTAACCTTTACACATTATATTCTCTTGCTCCTGTTGCAGGAAAAAAAAGGTAACAGGTTTCCTCTAAGAAATAAGTAAACAATATCTATTACTTACAAAAGTTGTGTTTTCCAATAATAATGTAGTTGTGTTTGTTTCTACATTCAGCTCAACAACATGTCCGTCCCTGGTTTTATACACCACTGCTGCATCTGCAACAATAAAACCATTAAAATTTAGCGAGCACATTGAGTATTTAATGCAAAATCTGTAGAGGAACCCAGCATATTAAGGTCATTAGAATATCTTTACTGCACTACGGAAAGAAGACTGAGAGAACAATTGCGGGTTTTGTACCTAGTTTTGTTGATTTGCCTTATAAATGTGATGGTTTGGGAGTTCCCTGCCCCCTCCCCCCCAACCTCACTTTATAATCTCCCAGACTCAGCCAGCTGGAAGTTAAGGACTGAAGCTCTATTTACAACTTAGTATAATATACTAGCAGATATATAAACAATATACAGGAATATTTACAGAAATATACAAGATAAAGGTAATACAGAAACACAACACTCCAGGAGGGGCTTCCGACCATGGAATCATAGAATCATAGAATGGTAAGGTTGGAAGGGACCTCAAGGATCATCTAGTTCCAACCCCCTGCC
>VWZE01014154.1:233807-248616 GCA_013396675.1 Eubucco bourcierii
CCCGCTCCAACACTTCCATGTCTTTCCTGTGCTGAGGGCTCCAAAACTGCACACAGTACTCCAGGTGGGGTCTGTTGAGAGCAGAGTAAAGTGGCAGAATCACCTCCCTTGCCTTGCTGGCCTCACTGCTCTTTATGTAGGCCAGCACTCGGTTGCTCTCTGAGCTGCATGTGCACACTGCAGACTCATGTTGAGCTTTTCCTCAACCCAGACTCCAAGGTCCTTTTCCTCAGGGCTGCTCTCCAGCCATTCACCACCCAGCCTGGATTTGTGCTTGGGATTGTGCCTACCCAGGTGCAGGACCTTACACTTGGCCTTGTTGACCACCCTTCCACCTTCTTGACCACACTTCCACCTTCTTCCCACCTCTCTACCTTACCCCAAGGATTGCCTTATGCACAAGATGAGTAATACCAGTTTGTATCTTACAGCAGGTTCATCTCACTCAAAAATATTCTTTTGTTTAAATGGAAACATTTTTCAGGGTGAAATCATATCCAATGGGATTCCTGTGAAGAAATGGACATCCTGAACATAAAACTGCTCTCACCTAAATACCACTGTCGCTCTGACACTTTAAGGTCCAACCACATTGTGGCAGTTTTGGCTTTAAAAAAGAAACACCACAGAGCTGAGACCTCCGGTGTCCAAAATATCCAGACCTTCGTGTTTCTTCCCATAACGCTGTATCTCTATAAAACCAGCTGTAAAGTCAGTGTCTGCCCTTTTTCTCAGGTCCTTATCTCCTCTGGAGGAGTTAGGCCTGGTTGTCAACCTTGGCAATGCTGCCAGTGAGGCCCAAATTGGCTGGGGCTACCAAGCTGAATTTTTCTGCTGTGTCACAAATGCTTTTGGTATGGGGGTAGATAGGCATGGTAAGCAGGGGCCATTCGGGCCTGGGCTTTCTGGTTTTCTGTGAACCTTTGGCTTAATGAGGTTGTTGTAAACCCAGGTCAAAGGACTGGGCCAAGGCTGAATACGAATTTGTGTATTTTATACACTTTGCTATGCTCACCACTATGTAGAACTGTAACACTGTAGCTTGTGAATTGCTTCTCCATTTATAGAATTATAGAATCAGTCAGGGTTGGAAGGGACCACAAGGAGTATCTAGTTTCAATCCCCCTGCCATGGACAGGGACACCTCACAATAAATCAGGCTGTCTAGAACCTCATCCAGCCTGGCCTTAAACACCTCCAGGGATGAGGCTTCCACCACCTCCCTGGGCAACCCATTCCAGGGTCTCAGCACTCTCATGCTGAAGAACTTCTTCCCAACATCCAGTCTGAATCTACCTATTTCTAGCTTTGTTCCATTCCTCCATGTCCTATCACTACCTGACATCTTAAGAAGTGACTCCCCAGCTTTCTTGTAGGCCCCCTTAAGATACTGAAAGGCCAGAGTAAGGTCACCTCAGAGCCTTCTCCTCTCCAGACCGAACTGCCCCAACTCCCTCAGTCTCTCCTCACAGCAGAGCAGCTCCAGCCTTCTGATCATCCTTGTGGCCCTTCTCTGGACACCTTCCAGCACATCCATATCCCTCTTGTAACAGAGGCTCCAGAACTGGATGCAGTACTCCAGGTGGGTTCTCACCAGTGCGGAGTAGAGGGGGAGGATCACTTCCCTCTCTCTACTGGCCACACTTCTCTTGATGTAGCCCAGGATGAGGTTGGCTTTCTGGACTGCAAGAGCACACTGATGGCTCATATTGAGCTTCTTGTCCACCATTTAAACTTTCCATTAATTCTCCAATCCATTGGGTGAGCATTATTCTTGTTCCCCTTTCGGAGGAATAGATCAATCTGGTTGCTCATTGAACCATGACACACATTCACCATGAAAAGGAGCACATATGAACATATAATCTTGCAAAGGAAAAAAGCTTCTGCTGAACACCGTGTTCACATGTCTCCTTCAAAGTGATTCTAACAAAACTTCTGCACTGTTTTGTATCTCTGGAAGCTGGATTGACAAAACTGTGTACTATGTCTATATCTGACAGTGTCCTGTCTCACTGAACACCAAATCATCACATCAGCTGAATGTGAGTAGAGGATGGTTAAAGCTAAACAGGTCCATTTGTAAAACACTTGAAACATGAACTGTTGTAATTTTTTTCTGTCTGCCACTGACTTGATTTATAAGTTTCTGTAAGAAAAATAATTGAATACACCTGAACTAAAGAAAAAAATAATCAGAATTAAGCATAGCTCCTGTGAAAAAGGCTTTGAATTAATTCTGTTTGAATTAATACTTGCAAAATCACCAAGCAATATACAATATCTACATAAGCCTTCAGTTTAAAAAAAAAAAAAAGGTTTCCACATTTCCCACTATTTCTAATAACAGATGGAATAGATTGAGATCTGATTCTTTCCTGTTATTTAAAACCCATGTAAGAGTTTTGTATTTAATCAAATGAAACTGTTTCATTATTAAAAATATAGAAAGCATAAGGAAAATTCTGAAATAAGTCTAAAGAAAACACAAAAGAATTTTACCAATCAGCAACAGAATCATAGAATCATAGAATGGCTTAAGTTGGAAGGGACCTCAAAGATCATCTAGTTCCAACCCCCTGCCATAGGCAGGGGCACCTCCCCCAAGTACAGGTCACTCAAGGCCTCGTCCAACCTGGCCTTGGACACCTCCAGGGAGGGAGCAGCCACAACCTCCCTGGGTAACCTCTGCCAGTGTCTCACCACCCAATGTCTGGGAAATTCATTACAGACTCATGAATTTTATGAAATGGGAAGTAAATACGACCAGAGAAACATGTTATGCTATCATTTAAAATATGTTTTGCTGTATTTTAATTGTCTGCATGGAAATTCAAGATGTACAGCAGTACTGAAAGTCCCCTTCTATGCTCTGTAAAATTAATGAAGCTTCATTTGAGGAGCTTACTAAGCCATTTTAGGTTCACAGCTGAGAAGTGGGGTGGGATTGATACAGTTTGGGAAAGTATTACTGGAGCTGTTGTTTAAGAAGGAAAATGCATTTGTGAAGTATGGAATGAATAGCAACTTCTTATAAAGAAAAATATTTCAAATATTCCATTTGAGTTAAAAAAGATTGCACTTTGTAGAAAGTTATTCTGGTTTCAGGTCACTGGTTACTACAGAATATTAAACTTTTTGCAATTAATTTTAGGGGTTTTAGAGTCCTGCTGGTAGTCTAACACTGAAAATCCCCAATAATATTGTTCTGTGATGGTAAGCAGTATTATGAGAAAAAAAAAAAAAAAAAAAGAAAAAAAAAAAAAGTTGTCTGGCTTGAGCTGTCCTCAATTATATGTAAACTATAACATAAGAAATGGCACATTATGTAACCCAGAGACACTGAACAGCTGCCATCAACTAGCCTTGTTCTTTTTCCCTGCCTAAATAGACTCCAGAGTGAGACTAAAATGCTACCCAAATACAAACAGTATCAGAATGTATCTCTTCCTTACTCATCTACTTTTCTACATGCCATGAACATCTGGCTAGCTGGATTTAGAGCATCATGGTTCATTAACTAATCCTACAAAGAACATTTCACCCAATTAAAAGTCCTTTTCTTTAAAATTATTAAAAGGCCCACAAATAAAATACACAGTCCTAGGACTCTTGCAAGTCATATGCACAGTGTGAAACAGCATCTGGAATAGAAAATTACAGAATCACAGAATGATAGGAGTTGGAGGGGAACTCTGGAGATCATCTAGTCCCATTCTCTCTCTGGCACATTCATGTACACCACAGGAAGTTCCACCTCAACATGAGGAGCAAGTTCTTTACTGTAAGGGTCACAGAGCACTGGAACAGGTTTCCCAGGAGGTTGTGGAGTCTTCTTCCCTGGAGACTTTCAAGACCTGTCTGGATGCGTTCTTGTGTGACCTGCAATAGATTAAATGGTCTTGCTCCAGTAGGGTGGGCTGGATTTGAAGATCTCCAGAGGTTCTTTTCAACCCTTAATATCCTGTGATGCTTTGACCTGGAGCAGGTTGCAGAGGACAGCATTCATGGGGGCTTTGAATGATTCCAGAAATGGAGACTCTGACACATTTCCAGACAGCCTATTCCAAGTTGTGAATGACACAAACTGAAGCCTTTGTTCTCATGGTAGAAGAAAATTTATTCAAATTATTGAAACAGAAAAATGAGAGTCAGACTTCTTCAAAAGGCAGACTTCACTGGACAGTAATTATACCTCTCACTGAACATGGTTTTGGTTTCAGCAGTTAACTCCTGATGTGTATAAATTAAACAAACACTTGCAAAAGGTGTTCTCATGGTGGGGGGGTTGGAACTAGATGATCTGCGAGGTCCCTTCCAACCTAAACCATTCTATGATTCTATTTTAAAATGCACGGAAATTCTCACATAAAAGACATAGCAAAATACCAAGGAGGCATTGAGCCAAATGCAGTCTGAAAAAGTAAGTACATTAATTTATATGGAAGTCTCATTTCAGTCAATTTCTTGCCAGGCTAGATAATGTGATAGCTGATGGTCAAGCATCATGATGCTTTGTTTCATTGATATCTCAAATGTAAATAAGAGCCAAAAACATACATTTGCTCTGAAGTTTTTGCTACCTAGAGTAAATAAGTCTACAGAAGAAAATAATACCTAGTCACTAACATTGTCCATTTGCACAACTGATTGATTTATTTTGCTTCTTATCTTGGTATCTTCATCACATTCAGGAATCCACGAGAGTTCACAAAGCCATCAGAGATGCAGAACTCCTACTTCAAAGAAATTCTGATTTAGCATAAAACAAAGAGCAGTATGATATAGTGCTTTTTGTCTAGGCACAAATTGCAGCACTGAAGAGCCACATTATCTGTCTGAGGACATCACTAAAATAGAAAGCATTTTGTCTTGTGCAAAGGAGAACGTGAGGAATCCTCCCTAAAGAACTCACTAACCCTGGATGGTGCAGATAAAAGTCTTTTAAAAAGTTCACTGAATATCTCCTACTTGAAAACTTCAGAAACTCCAGAGCACTGGATAACTGGAAAAGTTTATTCTGTGTTATGAGAAGGTAAAGAGAGGCAACCAAAGGTCTGTATTTAAGACATCTTGACATCAGTCCCAAATAAAAAAGTGGCACAGTAAGTCCAGGATTCTTCCCACGAAATAGTGGTTAACAATATAATTAAGACCTGGTAGCATTTTAAGGTAAACAGATCCTGTGTGTTTAACAGGATCTATTTTCCTTAAAATGCTACCAGGTATTAATTAGATTGTTAAACAAAGTTTAACAGGACTTTGTTTGATAGAGGCCACTATGATAAAACTGTGAGTTGGGTTTTCTTCAAGGTATTTGATTTATTTTCTGACCTTATGATGTTACACAGAATTAATGAAAAGGTGAAAAGACATCAAGAAGATTACAAGCACTATCACTAAGAAAAACAAAGAGCAATATAGGGTACTCCTACCAAGTGTTCTCTCTCACTTGGCTGGCTGCACATAATTGTAGACAAAAGAAAGGAACTGAAGAGCAGTGAAGGAAAGAAAAGCTTGTGGGCTTACACAAATTAATACTGTACTATGTGGTCTCAGCGCAGCCTCATAGCAAAAAGAGTTGATGCAGTTTTTCAGTATAAGTAGATCACAAGTGAAAGTCCTAGGGTGATCTGGCCTCTACTCACACCACAAGTGAGACTGACACTATTGAAAAATACCTAGTTCCTGGCATGCACACTATGAGAATGGGTACTGAGGAATGCTAAAGCAATTGTCAGTCTAACTCTGGATCAGAAGGCAAACATAAAAATGCAAGGCTGAAATGGCTAAAAATTGTTCAGGTTATCAAAATTCAAAGATACCTATGTCATATGTAGTTATGGAAAAGCTGATAACAGGTATGGATGTTGGGATGTGTGGAAGAGGTCAGTAAAGGCAACGACAGAATCGGCAGCTCTGGTTTTTCTTAAATATATGCTTTAGAACTTTATGTCAAGAATTAGTTTAATCTGAATACAAGTAAAAATATAAAGGGTTGAGTCTAGATGGCTGTTGAAATCTCTTCTGGCCTGGAATCTGGGATTTAACTACCTCTACTGATTTTCTTTTCCTCTTCTGCAATGAATCCTTGGGAATATTGGACTGTCTGTACAATTTAATTTGTGTTCTTTAGTTTAAATTAGTTCTGTGCTAAAATATTTTTAATAAGAATCTCAATTTTGGGTTTTTTTAGCTGACTGCCCATGGGATAAAGGGATATTTACTTTTCCTTTTGAAGCATAATTTGTCTCCTGTTTATGTCTCCTACTCTACTTTCCTATGACCTATCAAATATTGATCCCAGCTGCAGATAGTATACTGGGGTTGGTTAGTTTTACAGCCTCATTCAGAGAATCCATGTGGATGTGTGCCTGTGTATGATGCTCAAAGGCACAGCACGCAAATTCCACAAACCTCAGAAGAAAAAACATTTCCCAAACAAAATGGAATAGAGCTTTCTCCATTCCCCTGCCTCATCCTGCAGCAGTTGGTTTAGTTTACTTGTTGAGGTGGTTGTGGAATGGCTTACCAAATCGATTAGCAAAATTGCAGGGGTTTCAACAGCATGCCATAAATACCTTCATTGTTCTCTCTGTTGAATATTTCAGGTTTTTCATCATAACTGCAGTATCTGGTTTGAATAAACTCGCTGAGTTTGTTAGAAGACAAACCTAAGACAGCAAACTCGGTGATTCAGCAGTCACTCTGATGATAGGCAGCAAAAGGTATGGTAAGCTCAGATGACATTATAGATCTTTGGGAAGAATTCACCACTGTAATTTTGAGCTTATTTCAAAAGCTGACTCTGAGGAAGGCTGCCTAGTGGGCATAAAGCCCTGTAGACTAAACCTGCTGATTCTCTACAGCTTACTTGGATTTCACAAAGAATGCAGCATTAAGTAAGATACTGCGTTAAAACAAAGCCTAAACCTAAAATTCTTCTGCTGTTATCACAGCAACGTTAAGTTCTATCTTCCTACAGACTTATATTAGCTGTAGAACCAAGAATAATTTATTTTATCATTATGAGGCTAAATGTTCAAATCCTTATGCTATTGTATATTTGTCGTGGTAGGCCTGAATAGGCCAAAGGTGGGCTTGTACATGTCCTGGCTTGCCCAGGCATGCTCCCCTGCTCCCCCTCCCTCTGTGTTGGGGGTGGTGGCTGTAGGAAAGGGGACAAAAGCCCCAGCTTCACCTAATGTGGGCAAACTGGGCAAACTGCCATCCTGATTGGCTAATCTATGTCCAAAGGCCCATCAGTCTCGGGCTGAAATGGATATAAAGGATGAGCAGGTAGCACATTGAGTGGGTTTGCTATTGTACTCTTACTACCTCATCGATCCTGAGCTGGGTGGGACCCCAAGCAGCAGGATCAGGCTTTGATGCCTCCACGCATTCGGCCTGCACAGCCAGCGTGACACTGTGCCGGGACTGCACATCGCAAGACATCTGCCTGCACATGAGAGCCTGCTGCCAAGAGCCAGGACCAGGTCAGAGATGTCTGACTCCTCTATCTGAAGCACCCAGGAGCTTGAGGAAACTCCAAAGCCTCTAACAGCTTCCGACCCAGCAGCAGCCCACCACATGCTTTGGGTATTGTCCCATGATATTTTTTGTGAGTAAATACTTCAAGCCTCTTATAATCATTCATTGCCTTCTGCCATAAGCAGAAAGGAGCTTCCTGCGTATAAACCTTCTCTGCCAGTAAAAATGTTTCCTTATGTTAGTTGCCTTTAAAGTGTTCCAGTCTGCCTGTTCCCTGTACATACAAATTTCCAAACCGTGCGTTATTGAACCTTGTATATAAGTTTTGTGGCGAGATTTAATGTTAATAAACAGTTTTCACAGTTATTAACAGTCTCTGCCTGGATATCAAAATTAATATAATTATTAATTTTGAAACAGTCTCTCCCTTACATATTCTTGTAAGTATATCTTTTCATCACGTGCTCTATCTTTAGGCTATGAACATGGAACACATTTTCTTCTGAAATGACAACCCACACAGTTTAAACCGTAGCTTGGATGTACCTATCAGTATCATAAATACAGCAGCTCTCAGAGATGCAACTATTGCATACATGTGGCATCACAATCTCAGCTCTTTCTAAAATGAAAGCAGCGTTTCATATAAATAGTTTTACTAAGGCTGTTGTTTCTGGTTTAGAATCAACCCTGGTAAAGGTTCTGCTCAAGATGAGGATATGCACTGTTGGCAGGAGATGCAGCTCTGTGCTGTGCCTGGAATTGTCCTTCCAGAGAATGTCAAAATGCAAGCAAAATATCGTAAAATGCAGAGAAATCAATGCAAAACTTTTTGGTTTTGACAAGCGGCTTGACCTCCATCAATTCTCCAATAACTCCTTTACCCACATTCATTGAGTTTCCCCTTATTTATTGAATTGACAACACTCTGCTGTGTCCAAAAAGCTGCAGAATTCATTTGCACTACTCACTGTTCTAAGCAGCTTCATGTGGTGTCATGCATCTTCACACATTGCCCAGGGAGGTGCTTAGGCCCCATCCCTCGACACATTCAAGGCGAGGCTCGACAGGGCTCTGGGCAACCTGATTTAGTTGAGGATGCCCCCTGCTTACTGCAGAGGGAGTTGAACCAGATGACCTTTGGAGGTCCCTTCCAACCCACAAGCCATTCTATGATTTTATAATTCTCTTAAAAAAGCCCTTACATGCTAATGAAAAATTATGTAAAATTTGGGGGGGAGGGAAATGGACTAATTCACAAGGATACAATTAAGATTAAGTAGGGCAGCTCTTTCCTCCAAAAGATGTCTAAAGATGCACAAGTCCATTTCAGGAAAATTTTGATTGCATATAATCAGTTTCCTGCTGCAGAGAATTACAAATGACAGCACTAAATGTAATAGATAAAGAAGATACACAAATAACTGAAGTGATCTGCTGTAGGCCTGTCAATAGCACATTGGGGAACTTAAGTCTCTTGATTTTTAGTTTAGTGACATGTTCACTTTAACCTCAAGACTACTCCAGATTTATAGCAGTTGAAAGTTTTCCTCTTATTGGTGGTATCTGCATAGTCAGACCTTCACATGACACAAACAGCTCCAGGCTACTTATCACACATTTAATTTTTTTCTCCTACTGAGTCACTCCAAGAGATGCCCTGTGAGCTTCAAACTGCTGATGCATTATATTGACTTGCATATTTCACATCTAAGATGCAAGAGAAAGCTAGCCATGTCCTATGCATGAATGAACAAAGGTGATGTGAAGTCCTGGAGGTTTCTCAATCTGGGATATATCACATGAGATCACAATTCAAGAAAGATATGAGACATGACCAGTCATTTAAGTACTGAATCATCAATGTTGTTACTTAGAAAGATCCAACAGCTTCTGGAACAAGTAAGGTTTCCCTTACAAAGTATAAAAGCAGCAACTCTGCCCTTCATGAACTCTCTACATTTATGAAAACTTTAAGCTGCATTATAGTCTCACTAAAACCACAGGAATTAGGATTCCTGAATCTGAGCCTCCAATATTCAATGGATGCTTCATCTTATCCAAGTAAGATCTACAGTGCTACCAGTGGGCTTCTTTTATTGAATAATATTCTATTTTATTCTATTCAAAGAGGCTTTAAGCTGTGAATTTTAACCTATGAATACCTATTGTCCTTGTCCTCTAGCCTTTAATATTCATCATATCCAAGTTTATTATAAAACTAAAAGTTGCTGAGCTTGTAAATCTACATTGCCACTGTGTTCATGGAGATTAACTGCCAATTTCTGCAGATGGTAATAGTGACAAGGAATACCAGAATCAAGAACCTATCTGGGGTAAAGAAAAATAAAATCCTACCAAATCCATAGTACTATTGAAGTTTATTTTGTTGATACACTAAACTTACTTTGGTAGACTATTTACTGGGCTCTGATAATTTCTGAGAATAAGGATTATTCCATGGCAATTCCTGAAATAAATTTGTGTGGATCCATCAGTTTCATGGAAGATGCACTACATGAAACCTGTCTTAATGTTGTTAAACTTAGTGTTACTGACATTGAATAATTTGAAGAAGCAAATGAGTTACAAAGAAGACACACAGAGCACAGACAGACATTTGCTGGTTACCTTGTTCATAGCACTGTAAATGACAACCTAAGGTAGTTGTCTAAAGAAGGCCAGAAGTAAGCATGCATTGACATTAAGTATTCACTCCTGTCACAAATAACGAATGTTACAGAAACTTGATGAGTTTTTGTCCACTTCATTTTCTCAGTTCTCATGACAACACAGAATGAGGACCCAAATCTGGGGCTTTTCCCCATAAAGCAAGTACCACAGCAAGAGGAGCAGATACATCCTCCCACCCTTCTACCAGATCCTGCTTTTCACATGGCTGGAGGAAGCCTAGCTGATGAGCTCTGGGGCTGCTGCTCACAGACAGAGTCCAAGGAGTTTCTGGGGAAACAGCAGCATCAGCAGTCAGTTTTGTAAGTAGAAATGATTGGCTATTAAGACAATCTACAAAATGGTCTTGAGAGTGTAAGTAGCACACAGAGAGTGAAGGAGAGACATCCAAGCAATGCTGAAAATCTGCTCCACAATATCTAGAATAAGAAGGCCTCAGGAGAGTCTTCTGAATTTACTGGTGGTGTTAAACCGAAGATTGTAAACACTAGTTTTCCCACACAAAATATTTAGTAAGATTTGGTTTGTTTAAATAAAATTCTGGTTTGCAGCACAAACAGCAGAATTAGCAAGTCAGAGTCCTCATTTCCCTTGCATTTTACTATTTTTAAAGAAGGCATAAACACAGAAGAAGGTTGATACCTTGCTGTCAACACATGTCAATCAGACTCTGCTCAACACAGTATTATTAGAACTGCAGATGGCATTTCATGAAATTGATTATAGAAAATGTCATGCTAATTAAAATAGAGAATGCTTTCTTATTAATGAACAGGAGGTGCTAGACAAATCTTTGTCTAATTAAGTGCTTACTAATTAAACAACATAGTAATTTACAAAGATATTACAGATACACACCGCATCTCAATATGCCAGGTAAGTCACGTGTCAGCTAAGCAACATTCCCACTGCTTTTCTAAAAGTTTAGGCTCTTCTTAGTAATGCTTTCAACAAAATTACTTATTCTGTACTAGTTTTAAAATGTAAATGGTGACTCTTCCAGACCACCCTTCATTATATAGAAGATTCAGCCACCCACCAAGCTGGGGGCTGATGTTGCTGGGTTGGAGGGCAGAAGGGTTCTGCAGTGGGACCTCGACTGCCTGGACAGATGGGGAGAGTCCAAGGGGATGGCATTCAATAAATCCAAGTGCCAGGTGCTGCACTTTGGCCACAACAACCCCATGCAGAGCTATAGGCTGGGGTGGGAATGGCTGGAGAGCAGCCAAACAGAAAGGGATCTGGGGGTGCTGATTGACACCCTCCTAAACATGAGCCAGCAGTGTGCCCAGGTGGCCAAGAAGGCCAATGGCATCCTGGCCTGCATCAGGAATAGTGTGGCCAGCAGGAGCAGGGAGGCCATTCTCCCCCTGTACTCTGCTCTGGTTAGGCCACACCTTGAGTACTGTCCAGTTCTGGGCCCCTCAATTTAAGAAGGACATTGAGGTGCTTGAACGTGTCCAGAGAAGGACAACGAGGCTGGTGAGAGGCCTTGAGCACAAGCCCTATGAAGAGAGGCTGAGGGAGCTGGGATTGTTTAGCCTGGAGAAGAGGAGGCTCAGGGGAGACCTTCTTGCTGTCTACAACTACCTGAAGGGTGGTTGTAGCCAGGAGGAGGTTACTTTCTTCTCTCAGGCAACCAACACCAGAACAAGAGGACACAGTCTCAAGCTGCATCAGGGGAGCAGCTACTGGAATGGGCTGCCCAGGGAGGTGGTGGAGTCACCGTCCCTGGAGGTGTTCAAGGTGGGTTTAGACGTGGCACTTGGTGCCATGGTCTAGTCTTGAGGTCTGTGGTATCGGGTTGGACTTGATGATCGTTGAGGTCTCTTCCAACCTTGGTGATACTGTGATTCTCTATTCAAAATTTCTTGCACAGCTGTAACCACAAGCAGTTTCTGTACTTTATGGCTTCTACAGATCTTCTGCTTCCATTCCTTCCTATGCCCAACACAAAAGATAAAAAAAAAACAAGAGGGGATCTTATGGCACAACAGGTACAGAAATGGAAGAAGCATGGTCAGTGTAGTATCCTGTTAGACACAAGGAAGTTCAGAAGGTAGACTTCCTAGTTGTTATACAGAGCTATATTAATATGAAGAGAGCAGATCTCAAATGTTATGCTGATATTGATGTATCAACCAGCCTAATCAAAACCAACCTGAATTTATTTTTAAATTATATTTATTGCATGTTGCATATTTGTGCAGAAAGGGGTAACTAGCACAAACGAAACAAAAAAGTAGCCATTTGCAAAAAGCCTATCCTACTACTTTCTCCAGCTTTACAATGAAGTAACCAGGTACACTGGATTGTCCTGGAAATTTCATCTCTCTATTCATAACCAAGGTATGCTCCTCTTTTCCTAACTTTAAACCAAGCCACACTCAACTCACGATGATCTGTCAAATACTGTATCAATGTAATAAAACCTCAGCTATTGTCAACAGTCATTATTCATATATAAAATTGTAGATTCTTTCCCTGTAGTGCAATTGCACTGGATTGTGCCTCATTATTACAACTGCTGATACCCCTGTGCTATCACTTCAGATGGGACAGAGGAAATAAATAGAATCATATCTTAGAACGGTAAGGTTGGAAGGGACCTCAAGGATCTAGTTCCAACCCCCTGCCATAGGCAGGGACACCTCCCACTAGTACAGGTCACTCAAGGCCTCCTCCAATCTGGTCTTGAACACCTCCAGGGAGGGAGCAGCCACAACCTCCCTGGGCAACCTACTCCAGTGCCTCACCACCTTCACTGGAAAGAACTTCCTCTTAACATCCAGTCTATATCTCCCCTCTGCCAGTTTAAACCCATTGCCCTTTGTCCTGTCATTGCAAGACCTTATAAGTAGTCCTTCCAAAGCCTTCCTGTAGGCCCCCTTCAGATACTGGAAGGCTACTATAAGGTTTCCTGGAAGCCTTCTCTTCTCCAGGCTGAAGAGCCCAAACTCCCTCAGCCTGTCCTCACAGCAGAGCTGCTCCATCCCTCTGATCATCTTTGTGGCCCTCCTCTGGATCCGCTCCAACACTTCCATGTCCTTCCTGTGCTGAGGGCTCCAGAACTGCACACAGTACTCCAGGTGGGGTCTGACAAGAGCAGAGTAAAGGCGCAGAATCATAGAATCACCTCCCTTGCCCTGCTGGCCACACCGCTCTTGATGCAGCCTAGGACTCATTTGGCTGTCTGGGCTGCATGCACACACTGCAGGCTCATGTTGAGCTTTTCATTAACCCAGTCCTTGTGTTAATGCCAATATGCTGCTTTGGAGATCTGCTCTGCTGTTTCTGCATGCTGTTCACACTCTTGCAAAGTGGTTGTCACATTTTTCCCATCCTGATTTTCACAGATAAATACATGACTTTAGAGTCCAAGGCAGAGGAGAATTACACTCATGACACTTGGCCATTGTTACTTTGTAATGGGAACTGGCCAGCTGAGAATTTGTACCTTTCTCCAAACAGATAATGTAATATGTCTGTGCTGTGTTGATTCGGATCTTAAGATGGATTTGCATCCAAGTTTGGCACATGGCTGGTTATATATAAATAGCTTATGAACATTAACAAGTCCATAGGGGGGCTAATTTAGAAGAAAAAAAAGCAATCATAAAAAGTACAGTGCGGTTAAAGCAACAATTCTTGAGTTTGAACTCAAGCGGGTGAGGAAACATTCACTTCAGAGCTGTGGGAGGCAATAAGCTGGAATGTGATCATCAGCTACAGGTAGTAATGTCTGTGGTGAGCTCAGCTGGAAGAACACAACTGTCTGCTGCCTAAGCAAGAAATTTCTGTAGAAATTTCACAAAGACAACAGAGGTATAGCTAGACAGACTGAAATGCTTGTAATCAGAGAGAACCCATCTGAATAATGTTCCAGTGACTGTACTGGGACTCCACCCAGACACACTGTGGAATCTAGGTGTGCTGTCAACTTAGTTTCACAGCAAAACTAAATCATCCCACCCAGGTTTTTGAAAGATGTATTCCTCTTCTATGTATTGCCATTATAACCCAGTTATTCTAATTTAGAAATTTCCAAGGTTTTCCTGCAGAGAGCAGAAATAGCTTCCTGGAGCTACTACTTCTTCAGTCTTTGTTGAGTGGAGTAAAAGCTATTTCTTCTTCAGTCTTCCTGAGTGGATAAACTTTACTGCAGTTCTCTTCTACTGCCATAAGTTTCTGTTTGGGAGTAAGCATAGCACATCTACTCAGACCTCCCAAATTCAGTCTGTCCCAGCAGTGCCTAGCTCATTTTCTTTGTTTCATGAGTACACTCTCAGTTAGAGTTAGAGCTGAGCTATGGCTTTCTGAAATGACCAGTACACCAGCAAGGCATTAACTTACATCATTTAAGGAGCTGTCTAACAATTACAGAAAGTTGAAAGAAAATATGAGTTATCCCAAGCACAAATACAGGCTGGGTGGTGAATGGCTGGAGAGCAGCCCTGAGGAAAAGGACCTTAGGGTCTGCGTTGATGAAAAAGTTCAACATGAGCCTGCAGTGTGCACATGCAGCCCAGACAGCAACTGAGTCCTATGCTGCATCAAGAGCAGTGTGGTCAGCAGGGCAAGGGAGGGGATTCTGCCCCTTTGCTCTGCTCTCCTCAGACCCAACCTG
>VWZE01014154.1:253395-279094 GCA_013396675.1 Eubucco bourcierii
TAGTAGCCTTCCAGTATCTGAAGGGGGCCTACAGGAAGGCTGGGGAAGGATTATTTACAAGGTCCTGCAATGACAGGACAAGGGGCAATGGGCTTAAACTAGCAGAGGGGAGATTTAGACTAGATGTTAGGAGGAAGTTCTTTACAGTAAGGGTGGTGAGGCACTGGAACAGGTTGCCCAGGGAGGTTGTGGATGCTCCCTCCCTGGATGTGTTCAAGGCCAGATTGGATGAGGCCTTGAGTAACCTCTACTAGTGGGACGTGTCCCTGCCTATGGCAGGGGGTTGGAACTAGATGATCCTTGAGGTCCCTTCCAACCTTACCATTCTATGATTCTATGATTCTATGATTAAGTCCNAACCTTACCATTCTATGATTCTATGATTCTATGATTAAGTCCAACCATTGACCTAACACCACCATGGCCATTAAACCACGTCCCAAAGTGCCATGTCTGCATGCTTCTTTACTAAAAATACTTTGGATTTATTTACTACTCTCATAATAATAATATAATGACAAGAATAGGGATTGTTCCATGTGGTTTTGCACATGTGGGCACAAACCTCCTTCAGTGCCTCAAATACAGTGCGACTTGCTGTAAACGCTTATCAACGCAGCTGGTGCTTTGACTAGGAGTGAACAAGGTATGTCCACAGCTCGAAGTCTGAGTCTCTGCCTCTGGAAACAGTTATCATAGAATCACAGAATCATAGAATGGTAAGGTTGGAAGGGACCTCAAGGATCATCTAGTTCCAACCCCTTGCCATAGGCAGGGACACCTCCCACTTGTACAGCTTACTCAAGGGCTCGTCCAATCTGGCCTTGAACACCTCCAGGGAGGGAGCATGCAGCCCAGACAGCCAACCAAGTCCTAGGTTGTATCAAGAGAAGCGTGGCCAGCAGGGCAAGGGAGGTGATTCTGCCACTTTACTCTGCTCTTGTCAGACCCCACCTGGAGTACTGTGTGCAGTTCTGGAGCCCTCAGCACAGGAAGGACATGGAAGTGTTGGAGNTCTGAAGGGGGCCTACAGGAAGGCTGGGGAGGGATTATTTACAAGGTCCTGCAATGGCAGGACAAGGGGCAATGGGTTTAAACAGGCAGAGGGAAGATTGAGACTAGATGTTAGGAGGAAGTTCTTTCCAGTGAGGGTGGTGAGACACTGGAACAGGTTGCCCAGGGAGGTTGTGGCTGCTCCCTCCCTGGAGGTGTTCAAGGCCAGGTTGGACAAGGCCTTGAGGGAGCTGTACTAGTGGGAGGTGTCCCTTTCTATGGCAGGGGGTTGGAACTAGATGATCCTTGAGGTCCCTTCCAACCTTACCATTCTATGATTATTGTTATACTACCAAACAAAATATTTTATTATAAAAAATTAACAAAGGTAGGGAATTTTCTGTTCACTTTAAATTATTTAACCTACTCTTTCAAAATAACAGGTGTCTCATTCTGATTCACAAGAAAAAGATGTTGATTAAATGTCAATCATTATTTTTTGAGAATTACCATGTAATCAGTAATGCATAAACCACATGTTTTATGTTTTGTGATTTTATTTGTACCTAAAATATCAGTATATATTAAATTGTTTCAGTTTATCAGTCACCTGGACCTTGAATAGAAACCAGACATATAAAAAGTCCATATGCCATTAAATTTTTTGTCCAGAAGTATTAAATCCTGTGTATTGAAATTTAAGCTATGAAATGAAAGCTCTTAAGAGATCTTCTTTTCATATATGTTCATTACCTACCATATGACTGGAGTTCTTGGGAAATAGCCATGCTAGCTAATTAGAAAATTAGATGGTGAGCATGTAGGTCTCCAATCAACATAGATAGGGAAACAAAGATTTGGCATCAACAATTGAAAACACTGGCAGAATTTCCTTTGGCATTCATTTGTTGTGTTATCATTGTGTAGTCTGTACATGTAATTCTACTGGTCTGCTGAAGCATGAGGGACCAGGCAGTGCCAGTAACTGTGTAGTATCAGCAGGACAGTGCTTATCTTGGGCTCCTGTCCCATATGGCATACTCATTGCAAGCTGCATAAGAGCAGTAAGTGGGTCTGGAGGATGAAATGACTTGGGCAAGAGTCTCATCTTCAGGATGCAAACAGGAAACTCAGATGTAAGCTCATACAAACAAACCTTCTGATAGAAAAATATCAGCTAGAGCTCCTCATAATGACCTGGAAAGGATTCTGATTGTATTTTAGAGCAGGCATGAACAGATTTTATTTGGCTCAAAGATGAAGTCTTATTTCCAAAGGGAAAGAGACACAAGCAATTAAGTTTTAATATTAACATTATCTTCACAACCTTTACCTTATGGCTTTAAAAATTACAAAGCCACATATTAGTTAGAGACATTTTGTGCAGCTCATCTATGCAATTAATTTTAAATAAAATATATCTGAATGGCAATATTACAACAAGAAGAAAATCCAAGAAAGGTTGGACAATGGCACTCTTGGCAAGCCAACAACTGTTCTTTAACAGCAATTAGTTGTAATTTGACTGCATGTTACCCTCAAAAGGAGAAGCCCAGATCTGCTCTAGCTGTGATATGCAAGTCAAACAACAGCACTTTTGTCCATATGTTACTCATAAGTTAGTTTCAAATAATAAATACTTACATTATGGTTCCAAATTTATCCTACTGACTATTCCAGGGAACTACGAGGCTTCTGATTAGGAAATTCAAGCAATATACCTTTTATTTTACATTTAAATCTTGCTTCACTTTCAGATTAACATTGTTACTGATATTATCAGTTTCTGATCTCCACTAAGTAGATGTGTCATCTTTTCATTGAACTGCTAACTTGTTCAATAACCACTATGAACATCAAGAAATTATTCTAGTAAAAGCTTAACACACGTGCTTGCAGTTTTGTTTTTGTTTTATAACCAAAAAACCCTAGGAAAATTTCTAGAAGGACTGAATAAGCTAGAGGATGAATGATGAAAATTACATACTCAGCAGTGCTGGTAATCTAATACTATTAAAAAAAGCGGATCCAGAGGAAGTACCGTGATGTCAGGAGGAAAACCTGAACAAAAACATCCTTGCTTTTTCTCCTCTACTTCACTACTACAGCCCTTCACATGTAAAAGATCTGATCCACAAGTAACAGGAATGAAATTTGATTTGGTGTAATTGTACCCATGGCAGAAGACTTAAATCTTTTGTTTTGGAATACTATCATATACCTTTCTAAACAAGACGTCTTCAATTTGTTCAGTTTTATAATCTCTATGAAACATTTTCCTGATGCTGAATTTGTCAAACAGATTTTATTGTATTATTTTCACTTCCCATGCAATTAAAAAAAAAAAACAAACCAAAAAAAAACCAACCAAACCCAAACCAAACCAAACAAAACCAAACAAAAAAACCACAACACCACACACACACAAATAAACCAAAAAAACTTCATGTATCAAATTGGAACAGACAGAAGCATTCCAGTTTTTCCAAGTGCAGATCACTCTTTGTAGATCTAAATATTATTTTAGTTGAATGCTGAAACTGAACTCTGCAGAAAACCTACTTCACAGTTCCACATACTCATCTGTAGTACATGAAGAGGACTTTCACACAATCACAGAATGTTAAGAGCTAGAAGTAGTCTCAAACGATCACCTAGTACAACCTCCACTGTCAGGGCAGGATCACCTAGAGCAGGTCACACAGGAATGCATCCAGGTAGGTTTGGAATGTCTCCAGAGAAGGAGACTCCACAACCTTTCCGGGCAGCATTTTTCAGTACTCTGTCACTCTCTGTGCTGGTTTGAGGCTAATTAGAATATTTTAATGGAGAAAATTGCACTATAGGCTGTGAAAGGAAAACATCATGATGTCTACTTCACTCATATACGTTTGCTGGAGAATTGTTTGGGAACACTAACCAAAACAGTAGATAAGTCAGTCTCTCTCTGTCACTTGCTGGAACAGGAGCTGCTGGTGGGATCTAGCAGCTTCTGGGCTCTGGTTCCTCTGCTGATTAATCCTCACTAACCACTTTTCTTCTAACCTCCTTGGTCGATCCTCCTAATTTACCTTGCACGTNGGGGGGGAACAACTCCCAAACCTTCACATACTTTTTATTTGGCGCCCAACGTGGGGGAGTAAAAAGGTTTCTCCTTGTGTTCATGTGGAATCTCCTATGATCCAGCCTGCACCTGTTGTCCCTTGTCCTGTCACTGGGCATGACTGAGGAGAGTCTGATTCCATTCACCTGGCAAGTGCCCTTCACATATTCATAAACATTAATTAGGTCACCTCTCAGTCTCCTCTTCTCCAAGCTAAAGAGACCTTTCAGTCTTTCCTCATAATTTTGTCTTTAAATTACACATTCCAACTACATAAAGACTGGATAGTAAGAATCAATGTAAATAGAATAACCTGGATGCATTCAACACAGTAGATTTAGAAATTTCAAGGCCAGAGCAGCCAATTATGGTCTTCTATCCTGAGTTCTTTCAGAGCTCAGATTACAGGATTTTGTCCTGCAATTCTAGCACCAGGTCTATAATTTCCTCTTGAGTCTTCTTTCATAAGAAGTATGCAGATTTGCTTTCAAAACTTCAATGCAGAATCCACCATATCTCTTGGTACTATTGTATGGCCTGACAAAGGAGAAAAACAAATCCTAGAGCGACGCCATTAACACCTTACCTAAAGAAAGACCCTTCACTGTAATAATGCCTGGGAGAATTATCAATAAAACAAATCTATTTAATATTACAGTGTACCACAAAACACACAGAGCCTATTCTGCTCCACTCTGTGGAGTGCATCAACTTCTGCCATATGAATCCAGTTTGTGTCACTGATACAATTCACTGTTGGGTTGAAAATACAAAACTATTTATTTAACACACTGCAAACATACTTGTAGGGACTAGCTCACTGTCTCAGTACTTTTTCATTCAAGGACATGGTACAAATGCTTCAGATATCTCCCCCTCACCCATTACAGGAAACAGCCTCAAATAATGCCCTTGGATTATTACAGACGAAACATATTTGTGTTGTATATTACACAGAAGCAAATGTCTTTATTTGCAAGCAGATCAGGATCTGTGCTCTCCAAAAGAGTATAGGGTTTAGAGGTTACAGTTTAAAAAAAAAACAACAAACCAACAAACATGGAAGTAGTTTTTCTCTTTCCCTACCCTGCCAAGACTGGGCTGCATCAAGAGCAGTGTGGCCAGCAGGGAAAGGGAGGGGATTCTGCCCCTTTGCTCTGCTCTCCTCAGACCCCACCTGGAGTACTGTGTGCAGTTCTGGAGCCCTCAGCACAGGAAGGACATGGAAGTGTTGGAGCAGGTCCAGAGGAGGGCCACAAAGATGCTCAGAGGGCTGGAGCAGCTCTCCTATGAAGACAGGCTGAGAGAGTCGGGGCTCTTCAGCCTGGAGAAGAGAAGGCTTCAAGAAGACCTGATAGTAGCCTTCCAGTATCTGAAGGGGGCCTACAGGAAGGCTGGGAAGGGACTATTGACAAGGTCTTGCAACGACAGGACAAGGGGCAATGGGTTTAAACTGGCAGAGGGAAGATTTAGACTGGATGTTAGGAGGAAGTTCTTTACAGTGAGGGTGGTGAGGCACTGGAACAGGTTGCCCAGGGAGGTTGTGGTTGCTCTCTCTCTGGAGGTGTTCAAGGCCAGGATGGCCTTGAGTAAGCTGTACTAGTGGGAGGTGTCCCTGCCTATGGCAGGGGGTTGGAACTAGATGATCCTTGAGGTCCCTTCCAACCTTACCATTCTGTGATTCTATGTTCAGCTGCTGCTGCCTTGCTCAGAGACATGGGAAGGTTTTGGATTTATAGGTGCCAGTAAATATCACAGAATCACAGAAAGACTCAGGTTGAAAAAGACCCTCAGGATCAACAAGTCCAACTCATAACCCTTCTCTAGAAGGCTCACCCTAAACCATATCCCCAAGCACCACCACATAAAATAGAGAGAAAAAATGGGTTGCACAGGTTGTAAACTTGCATGAAGTTTTTCAATACATAGTTTTAGCCCCTCACATTTTCAGAAGCAGTACCTTTTAGCATGACTCCATTTTGTGGGACTACTTAACTTTTCAGAGCTAAGTGTATTCTGTATACTGAGAGAAGTATTAACAATGCACAAATAGACTTACAAAATATATTCTGTACTTGGCCTACTGGAAGTCACATGTAAAGTGATGCAATGCCATGACACATCTAATGACTGAACACTCAGTTTCTATCACCTTCGTTAAGGTGTGCATATAAATTTATATGCCCCACACAAACTCACACATGTTCTATCTGCACAGAACATGAACAATTCTTTTTCTGCAGTGGTATTTTCCCTAAATATGAAACCAAATAGAAACTGACAACATTACTTAACACTTATTTTCAGTTTAGATAGAAAAAGCATTGGTTCAGCTTTAAAGGCACAGCCCTGCACTGACAACAGAGATAATTCCACTACTAAGCCATGACTGGGCAGGTTTAGACTGGACATTAGGAAATTTTTTTTTACAGAAAGTGTGGTAAGGCTGCCCAGGGAAGTGGTTGAGTCACCAACCCTGGATGTGTTTAAAAGTTGTTTGGATGTGGTGTCTGGGATATGTTTTTAATAATGAACCATGACAACTAGGGTTATCAGTTGGACTTGGTGATCCTGAGGGTCTTTTCCAACCTGATTGTTTCTGAGATTCTGTGATTGTTTTCCTTCCAAGAAAACAACCCACAAATGGAGTTTCCTAGGAAGTAGTTTTCTTCCTCTGTATTTGAGGACAGCTATCTTCTATGCAGATGCCTAGCCTGGGCAAAGAACCCTTGGCCTGATACCAATGACTCTAAGAAATACTCTTCACATTTCTTACACAGTAGAAGGGCAAAGAAAGAAAGATTCCAAGCTCACTGGAGTGAAATATCAGCACTATAAGTAAGTGTTCAGTGATGAGGACACACTTGGCATATTTGGGTTTGGGGAGATGAGAGGAGAAGAGAAAGAAGTGCCTTAATTCTCACTTTAGAAAAAAAAAAAAAACAAACCAGTTTGCTCTTGGCAAGAGCAGGTTACTTATTCCCTACAGCAAAGAAAGCAGTCAGGAAAAGCTGTAACATTCAAAATATTTGAAACTCATCACTGATAAAGTTTGGCACAGCTTGGTTCTACCTCTTAGTGCGGGAATTACTTACTGTTCTTCCTACCTCTAGGAAAAATAGAAGCATACAGCAAATAATGCAAAAGAAAACACAGTCATTGCTCAGTAAATAAGCAACAATTACAGGAGTATCTATGAAACATAAAGTTATTTTTAGCTATGAAAAATCATCCAAAATTGTATAATCCACAGCAAATTAATGATCTCCTTCTGAAATATCACAAGGCAATGAAAAAAATGTAATAAATAACCTGCATTTCATTATTTGCAATATGCTCAGAGAGCTGGAGCAGCTCTCCTAAGAGGACAGGCTGAGAGAGTTGGGGCTCTGCAGCTCGGAGAAGAGATGGTTTCAAGGGGACCTGATAGTAGCCTTCCAGTATCTGAAGAGGGCCTACAGGAAGGCTGGGGAGGGACTATTGACAAGGTCTTGCAATGACAGGACAAGGGGCAATGGGTTTAAACTGGCAAAGGGAAGATTTAGACTACATGTCAGGAGGAAGTTCTTTCCAGTGAGGGTGTTGAGGCACTGGAACAGATTGCCCAGGGAGGTTGTGGCTGCTCCCTCCCTGGAGGTGTTCAATGCCAGGTTGGATGAGGCCTTGAGTAACCTGTGCTAGATAGAGGTGTCCCTGCCTATGGCAGGGGGTTGGAACTAGATGATCCTTGAGGTCCCTTCCAACCTTACCATTCTATGATTCTATGATTCTAGCTTTTTTTAAGACAAAAAGCCTTATAAGCTTTTGTTATTTCATGTATGGGGTTTGTAAGTACTACTTCTAACTAATATCTGAGATTCTACTGCCTTTATTTTTGTTATTAAATAGATGATTGGTTATACACATACCTGAAGGGGGAGGATAAAGAGTACTATGCCAGCAAATCCTAACATAGTTAAATGCTGAAGTGACAGACAGGACATCTAACTCTGTACAATATATTTTTATATATTTGATCAAACAATTTCCACACAGTGTTATAAATGTAATCAAAACATCCTACACATAATAACCAAACAGTAAATATTGGCTACAGTGCATAGAGCACACCAGGATATCTGTCATCCCTTAGAAGAGGTATTACAATAAAATTATTGCATCCTTACAGAAGAGTTAATACCCATGCCCTTTAAATTAACATCCTGCTGGGAAGCTCTTGTACTGACTGACAAGAGAGAATCCATACACTTAACTACAGCCAATTAACATCAACTATATCATATATTAATGCAAATAATACATCACATACAAAAAAAAATAATGCCAAGCCCACAACTTCCTATACAAATTATTTACAAAAAAATACAGTTCACACAACATTAATGTGGTGTAATTATTCTTTTTAAAGTATCAGTTAAAAAATGTAATGTTTACTAAAACCATGATTCTCATGAAAAAGCAGCCAGGATGGAATTAAGCACTATGAGAGTAACCAGTCACTGAGATCCCAGAATCACAGAATGTTAGGGCTTGGAAGGGAATTCCACAAATTATCAGTTCAGTGAGTATGGCCTCACAGGTACTAAGGAGGACAGCAGGCACAGTGGCCCAGGCACATCTGCCCAGGAAGGGCTCATGATTCATGCCAGATCTTCAGCCTGCAGTGAGTTGGCATAGGATCAGCCACTGGACCATGTATTAAGATCATAGAATCACAGAATGATAAGGTTGGAAGGGACCTCAAAGATCATCTATTTCCAACCCCCTGCCATAGGCAGGGACACCTCTCACTAGCACAGGTTACTCAAGGCTTTGTCCAACCTGGCCTTGAACACCTCCAGGGAGGGAGCATCCACAACCTCCCTGGGTAACCTGTTCCAGTGTCTCACCACCCTCACTGTAAAAAACTTCCTCCTAACATCCAGTCTAAAACTCCCCTCTGCCAGTTTAAACCCATTGCCCCTTGTCTTATCATTACAAGACCTTGTAAACAGTCCATAAAACAGCAGAAGAAAAGGAGATGCTCTTACAGTGAGGGACATTTAGTGCACAAAATGCACTTCCAAATGTGCTTTATCTTGGTGGAAAGCATCTTCTATAAGAAGCAACAGAAAAACTCTCATATTTACACACATACTGGGAAAGACATGGGGACTATGCTGCAGAAGATAACTAGCACTGCCTGAGATAGAGCCAGAATGGACATTTATGACCGAGATGAAAAAAAAAAGATTGGTATTTACTTGTTTATATACTTACCATGGCAAAATCCTTGCCTATGTTTGTTTGTAAAGTTCACTAAGGAATTCCTTAAATAAATATTTCCTTCTCACAAGAAACTACTAACACTAAGAAAGAATTTTCATTGCAGAAGACACAATAGATTGCTCTAGTTAACCAGCTAGTGATTCCTGTAATACGGAAAGGCACAGAAATTCAAAATACTTCCATAAAATGTAACAAATTTTGCATTCAGTCAACATTGAGAGTTACATGGGGGGTCCATGCATGTAACGTCTAAGCGTTACAGGGATTTCAGACAGCAAATAGAAGGCACTAAAGTAAAAACTCAGTTCACTTGGTTTCAAAAGCAAATACATTCTTACAGGTTGTGCTGGTTTGAGACTAATTAGAATATTTTAATAGAGAAAATTACACTATAGGCTGTGAAAGGAAAACATGGTGATGTCTATTTCACTCACAGGTTTGCTGAAAATTGTTCGGGAAAAATAACCAAGCCATAGATAAGGCAGTCTCTGTCTGTCTCTCCCTGGGGGAACAGCATCTGGGGCGGTCTAGCAGCTTCTGGCTCTGGCTCCTCTGCTGATTAATTTTCACTAACCACTTTTCTTCTAACCTCCCTGGCCGATCCTCCAAGCTCACCTCGTGCATAAGGCAGACCTTGGGGTAAGGTATATAGGGGTGGGGAGAAGGTGGAAGGGTGGTTGGAAGCCCCTCTGGGGACTCTGATTTCTGGGAGGGGAGTTGTGTTTCTGTATTACCTTTAACTTGTATGTTTCTGTAACTATTCCTGTCTATAGTGTATATCTCTGCTTGTACATTGTGCTGAGCTGTAAACAGAGCTTCAGTCCTTAACTTCCAGCTGGCTGAATTCTAGTCTGGGTCATTTGACAAGGTGGGGGGGGGGAACTCCCAAACCATCACACAGGCAAACATACCATAGTTTCTTCAAATCTAAAAGAGAGAAAATGAGCTGACAAATCTTTCCTTCCTCATTCTGCTATTTTTTAATAGATAGAAAAGGTATCTGAGCAGCTTCTCTAGACATTCATCAGGAGAGATCCAGGAACAGATCCCATCAAACCTTCAGCAAAGATGAAGGTGTTGGAGTCTGCATTCAAAATCAAGGACTTAATCATGAGCACGTGATAGCTGGTGGCCACGCAAAGACAGCATTTGCACATGGAGGACAAATAAACGGTCGAGGAGCAACATTCTCTATTGAATCATCTAACAGTTGCTTTGATAGAAGTACAGTGGCGAACGCCAGGAAGACAACTATGGTGACTTCTATGCTGCTACAGCCTGAAAATGAAAACACATTTCTTGCAGAAGCAGCAACACATAAATGGTGGGACTTTTACCACTGGCTTTTTGTAATCTTGCAGTGACTTTAACCTCACTATTTCCTTATGTACAACACTTTATATAGCGCTACATGCAACATCACCATTGTATTTTTGTCTTCTAAAGCTATATACTGACCCACTTCATAAGGTATATGATATCACCAGGCACACCTCCCATTATGGCCATTTGGAGGGTGTTTAATACATGTCTTTATCAGTTGATGCCTAGTTCTTAACTGCACACAGCATTTCTCAGCACAAGTTACCCCAGTATTGATGTAAGGCAGCAGCACAGGCTATATTTATTGAAGTATTAGGCACAGGGTATTGAGATTAAACTTGCTTTGAGACAAAATACTACATACAGTTTAACTAAGTACCCATGTCAACAACCCCTGCAGGTAACAGTGGTAGTCCAAGAGTGACAAAATAAGAGCTTACAGTTTGAAACACAGCTTTGGCATTCTAAAATACCAAATGCTTTGGTACTCTGAAATGGTGAGGACATTATTTGAAACATTATAGTCCGCAGAACTCCCTGCAGACTGTATACTGTAATTTGCATATCACTCACATAATAGCCTTTATTTTTATTTTTAATTAGAAGGAATACCTTTCATGACATCTATAGCAGATATGCCCTTACTGCTTCTTCCTCAGGTCTGAAAGACACTTGACCAAATTCAGTGGGAGTGTTGAAGGCGTGAATGTAGGAAGGCCTTAAAAAAGGGGCTGGATGGGGTAGATTGATGAGCTGAGGTTGCATGAGGTTCAGCAAATGCTAAGTCCTGAACTTCAGTTTCAACAACCTGTCTTGGTCCACAAGTTGAGAGAGAGACTTGTTTCAAAAGATTCTCAGGTAGTGAAATTAAGGCACAAATGAGGCCAAGTATGAAAAGTAAAGCTATTAAAGGATAAATTGAACAGAGCAGAGGAAGGGAGAAAAGGGAGAGAGAGAGACAAACAAATGGAGAAAGAGAGGAGAGCAGGGAGGTGATTATATTACCACAGGAGGAGAGAGAGAGGGGTCCCAGAGTCCAAGTTTTGCCCAGGGAAGTTGTGGATGCTCCTTCCCTGGAGGCGTTCAAGGCCAGGTTGGACGAGGCCTTGAGTAACCTGTACTAGTGGGAGGTGTCCCTGCCTATGGCAAGGGTTGGAACTAGATGATCCTTGAGGTCCCTTCCAACCTTACTATTCTATGATTCTATGATCTTAGCATGGAGCTTAACAGAAGCAGAGTCATTGTAACATGCTTAAACCTCTGCCTTCATTTAAATGACGTCCTATTTCTAATGATATTTTTACAGTGATAGAGGATATACCTGACTATTCCCTAGACATGTAGTGATAACTGAAGGTTTCTGCACAATCAATTTCTATCACGATTGGCTGAGAGTTTGATGTGATCTGATCCACAGTGAGCATTTAACAAACACACACACTTTCTGCCTTCAGTTCAGCTGCTGTAGCAAAACATTCATCCACTGCAGTCAGTTTTTCAGCTGAAAATGAGTAACCTTTGCACTAATATCAGAAAGGACAAAACACAGTCACTTTAGCGCTCACAACAGCCAAACCTTGCTCTAACTGTACACATTTCTTAAGAACTCAGAACTGTTATTTTGCCCTGAATCAATCAGCCTACTGAAAGAAGAAGCAAAAAAGAATTCCAAGTGCTGCAGCAACCATACATTTCACTCTAATTTTCTCAATTTTATTCATAGCTTTAGGACAAAAACCTGTGTATTTCTGTATGTACCATAAAAAACACATGGTATTTTATATATACTTGATACTAACAAATTTCTGTTAGATGTAGTTAGATAGGTGAGTATATTACATTGCTAATTTTGATAACTAAAGATTTCTTGCTTCCAATGACCTTTCCACTGACAAGCCTAAGCAAGAACAATTGTGTAAGCAGCAGAGAATGAAAAACAACTCTTTTCTCACTCCTGTTGAGGGTCTCCATGGGAGATGAAAAAATTAAGGCTATCAGTAGAAATTAATTACTGTTTAGATTTTTCTGTTCCCTCCCTGGGATGTAGGCACTACACTTTTGCTCTCATCTTCCTATAACGATAAACCAAATTGATTTACTTGTCCTGACATGGGGTAAAAAACTCTTGGCCAAAACAGTACAAAAAAACTACTCAGCAGAAAAATCCACCTTATTCATTAGTTGAATTTTCTTTACATGTGTGTAATTTCCAGCACCAAGTAGTTAGATTATACCAGACTTGAGCTTCAAACAGGTAAATCATTTGAAAACCACCAGCAGATGTTAGTTGTTGCATGCTTTTTATTAAATATCTATTTGGAAAGAGCAATATTGCTGAGAAATCTTACAACCAGAGCTTTTAGAAGAAAATGGAATGTAAAGAAACATTGTGTAATCATAGCTGCTGGACTACGTATCGTTCACAGGATCAGCTGTTGTGAAATTAAACTGCCTTTAAATAGATTCAAGTGGGGTTTTTTTCAACATGCTTCTGTTTCATACATATCACAGGTGCACAAGCAAGACCCAGGATGTCATTGTGATCTGTGCTACCTCTGCCTCTCAAGGTAACTAACAGTCACAGCCTCTTTTTTGATCAGAGAGAGAGGAGGACTGTCACTGTAAGTGGAGCTGCTGTTTTGGTATTTCTAGCTTTTCCTCAAATTCAGCTACAATTACTTCCTTTTTGTTTTGTTATATTACCACATTTTCTTGGGAAGAGTATGACAGAAAGGCCATTGTTCATGTAAATGAACCAGCATCTTATTTTGACTCATAATGGCAGTCCAACAAGCATTATGAGATAGGTACTATGCTAGTCTGTAGGGCTCACAGGCTCACAAGCAAGCATTAGTGATATCTCTGGAAGTCATGGTGCCAAAGCACAACCCTCAGAAGCACTTTCAGAGACCTTGGTGGGCTTTGATTCAGTCTCACGGGCCCCCACTTTCACCTCCTTAGTAACAAAAGCCAAAGTGCCTATATCTGCTGGCACACATTCTAACAAACAGCATTCATGGAGGGAGCACTGATTTAAAGGAAAGGTCCCACCGATGAGCAAGCAATACCACATCAAGAACCAAGTGTTTGCACTGGGGTTCCAAAGCAAACTCATTGCATTTCCCTTTGTTCCTACATCAATGTAAGCTTCAGATTTTGAAACTGTTAAATCTTTAGAAGACCCAAACGGATTATTAGAAGCTCACATTTGAACTTTACCAAATTAGCACTAGCTGATGTGTCTCCAAATGTTAACAGTGTAAATATTCACACATATTAAAACAAATTTCTGGCCACATTAAGCAGTATTTCTAATAAAATTTGACAAACAAGTAAACATTAGAGAACTTTAGGGGTGTTTAGTTCGCATTTTTTTCATCACAATAACTGCAGACTAGCATGCAATATTTTTCATGTTAGTAGATAGAATGTCTACATGTATTTAACTCTAGTGGTGTGAATGTGGTTTAAAAAATTAATACGGACTGTGAATAAATTAACAGAAAGACACTTTTTATTCTCATTTGGAGATGTGCTGGTTAGAGGCTAGTTGGAATATTTTAATAACAATTAGATTATAGGTTGTGAAGAGAAAACAACGGTGATGTCTGTTTCACTCATAGGCTTGCTGAGATGTATAAAAACAAGGACACAAACATAGATAACACAGAGAGTCTCTCTGGGAGTTGGTGTGTCTTCTGGCTTTCTGCTATGTAAACCGCCTAATTACTCTGCTTCTAATCCCCCCCTTACTGATCCTCCAAACTCACCTTGCATTGTAAGGCAGACCCTGGGATAAGGTAGAGGGGTGGAAAGAAGGTGGAAGGGTGGTTTGGAGCCCCCCCCTGGGGACTCTGATTTCTGGGAGGGGTATCATGTTTCTGTATTACCTTTAATTTCTGCATATTTCTGTCAATATTCATATATATTGTGCATATATATATATATATATATANATTCCTTAACTCCCAGCCCAGCTCAGTCTAGTCTGAGTGGTTTCATTGTGTGGGGGGGTGGGTAACTCCCAAACCATCACAAGAGACAAGGATCAAGCTTCATCACTACATGTTCTAAGAAAGCCTAGGCTGTGTTATTTACAAGGAAAAAGCATATCACTAGTGCTAAGACTTTATTGTCCAGACTGACATTCCTGTTTGGGATAACCTCTGGAACAGTCTGATAAAGGAAAGACTGTTGACACACTGCTTTTCATTGTCACTGAAGGAGATGACATAGGTTTTCAGGGTCTGCTTAATAAAATCCTCATTTATAAATAGTAGCTTTATTTTAGAATTGTGAAAAGGAAGCAAAGAAGACAGTGGCCCACTTGTGGCAGCTGCTGAGCAAATCTAAGTAGCTAAATATCATACTATCCATGGGTTAAGTTACTGAGGTAACACAGCTTCAAATATCCACAAAAGGGAGGCAGAGTACACAATCAAATGCATCACAGAATTAACTAGGTTGGAAAAGACCTTTGAGATCACCAAGGCCAACCTACTATCAAACACCACCTAATCAAATAAACCATGGCACTAAGTGCCACATTCAGTCTTTTTTTATACACTTCAAGGGACGGCGACTCCACTACTTCCCCAGGCAGCCCATTCCAAAGGCAAATCACTCTTTCTGTGAAGAATGTTTTCCTAACATCCAGCCTAAAACTCCCTTGGCATAGCTTGAGACTGTCTCTTGTTCTGTCATCTTCTCTTCCTTCACTACAGCACTTTCCAGTATCTCCTCACTTATGAAAAAATCAGTTATACAGGAGTCAACACAAAATGATAACTTTAATGCCCAGTGTTTCCTTAGAAGTCACTGAAAGAAATACACCTATTTATGAGCAGAAGAGAGCACACACAGAAACACCCTACAAGTTATAAAATACAATTCACTTGTCTGTGAACACAGAAAGAAGTCTGTGTTAAATAAAGCTTCATGAATGATTCACAAGGCCCATAATTCCCTCTATTTCCAGCACTGTTCTCAAGCCAGTTTAATATTTCTAGGTAAATAATTCATGCTACTTTTGTTTCTAGCAATAATGCATTCTCAGAAATGTTGGCTGTGCAGTATGCTAGGATCTTTCTCTGGACTTTTGGGTTGTGCTGCCTTAAAGGTACCTCACTTAATTCCACTACCAGAAGTGATCATCATCTTCTTTTTGAGTAGGAAAAAAATGAATAGTGACCAAGTTTTTTAAGACATAGTTTCAGCTGTGATATGTGAAAATGGGGATGAACGTGGAAAAGTAAAGTTGGTATCTGCATGGAATATTTCTTTGAGTAGTCAGTAAGAACTGAATACAGTATTTCCAGGGACAGTACAGTCCAACTGTAATGAGGAAGAGCACAAAAAGATTTGAAATCACATTTGTGTTCAGAATGGTCTTCTCTCTGTCCCTTACCTCCGTCATTTTGTAGGCACTGATGTTCCCCTTAAAAAATGTGTTATATATGACACTTTCCTACTTGCTATGGGGAAGAAAATTATTTTACAAGGATTATTATTTAGCACGTTTCTACTTTCATCCTGAAAATGTCTTCCTGTATAAGACAGTATAATACTGTTGTATCCTACAGCACACTAGCTGTGATAGAGCTGTAAAAAATCAGTTCCTACCTTATAGCTGTTAAAACCAGACAATTTTAGGATATTAAAAAGGCAACAGAGTTTCACGCGTGGATTCTTATGTGTAATTATCACGCACGGGTTCAGCTCCCAGATCAAGCAGGGAAGAATACCTTTTCTGACTTATCTGCACAACCACCTTTATCTTCCAAAAAACCATGGGAGACTTGAAATCTCAGGGTCTTATAATGGAGCAGGTTTGGGCCACCATGCATACCAGCAATTATCCCAATCACTGCAGTGATTTATAGTGGTGCTGTAACACGGATGAGTAAGGAACCGTGGTGTTTCTTGCTATTTGTTTCCAGAAGAGCACAGCAGTTGCTCACAATGACTACTCTTGTTATGTTTCTCCCTACTAGTTTTATGTCACAAAAGTAAGATGCAAACCCATTATGATCCATCCGTGATAAGACTTGTAGAAGTACAGTGTGCTTGCATAATGTAGCTATTATATCACATAAACGTGCATGAAATCCCCAAATGGGAGGGAATACAGCTATTCCAAACACAATTGAAATCCTATTCACTCTGATCAATAGGAATAAGTGGGCTGAGATCAATTACACAAAGCTCAGTATTAAGCAATAATATTAGTATTGCAGTGAAGTGCACGCATAGAAATATGAATGCTTGTGGTGAAAGCTCAACTTGAGGACTGTTTTATTATTTGAGATGCAATCTAAGCAGAGACAAAGCAAAATTAATTTCCAATAATATTTAATACCTATGTTGAAATGGGAATTCTACCTTAGGCATTATCTATTTATTCATTTTGGTAATCTTCTTGAAAGAATGGTCTATTAATCACATATTTTATTGCTGTCTGCTTTCTTTGCAGAATTGTCATGAATAATAAATAATTTGCTGTATCAGCTCCAGAGGTTCAAAAAGAAAAAAAAAAAATACAGCAAATTCATTTCTTCCCAATATGCGTGATTTCATGACTCATTCTGTTTCAGTTCCCTCCCACATGATGTATTCCAAGCTTGAAAAGGAAAAGGTGTGAGTTGTCATTTAGTCTCTCACTGGCAGAGCAGTCTACTTTATCATTGCTAATGGTAATGCTCTTCAATTCTGGAAGAAGCCATTGGGACAGACTTAAAACAGTAGAACAAAACTCAAAGTTTTCAGCATATGGATTTGGTTTCAATGCTATGGTAATCTCAGTTAATCAACAAAGACCCAATCAAGTTGAAGCTCAGTCCAGTTACTGATTTGACTTTGGATTTTTAGACAAGCAAATGTAAGCATCTTTGCTTACAAACATATCTGTAAGTGGCATGTTTAGAGCTCTAGATTTTAGCATATTTAAATGCCTGCAATAGTCCAAGATGATGATCTGACATTATTAGTTTCACTGCCATTTAAGAACCTTTCCAATCATAATAAAAAAAAAAATCCTTCCCTCTGCCAACTTAAAAACAAAGATACAAAGATAAAAATAAGTTACAGAGTTAGATTGCTGATAAATTTCACTAAAATTCCATCATTAACTCAATCAACAGGATGTAAATTTACATTAGTTCTGAGTTACTCTGAGTACTGAGTACTGAGTTCTGAGACTGGATATGTCTTTTCTTTCTTGGTTTTTTATTTTAAAGGTAGAAACAGCAACCACATCAGAACACATCTTGCAGTTTGAGTGGGTTTGACCAACTAGTTAAATCCGCAAGACATAACTTAACAAGAAAGAACCTGGTGAAAAATAGCCAGTACTTTCATTTGAAACACAGGTGATGTTTACCTATACACTAGGTGCTGGCAGAAATACTATGCTCAACTTATAAACATCTTCTCTGTATAGCTGAAGCAGTGCTTTTGTTGGCTGCTTAATTCCTCCAAAGGTGCATTTCAGTCTTAGAGCAGAACATTTTCTAAGCAGTGGTGCTAAATTCTCATGTTTATGTCTCAGCTTAGCCACACTTAGAGGTACTTCTTGTCTTTGATAATTGATACTTTGTCTCCTGAGTATGCAACATCACAGAGCAGGGAAACATTTGAAACCGTGAAGATTTCAACAATCAGACTGATATTAGTACTGAATTCCAATTTTAAATAACTTACTGTGCCAGCTGTGGGAATGCTTGGTCTCTGCTAAGGTGTTCACTCCCATCTTTGAAGCCCAGCACAAAGATTCCCACCTGTCAGCCCAGCACCAGAATCTACCACAGATGGAAGTGTTTGTTGATTTATTCTAATTCCTTTAGAAACCTACAGCCCTCAAGAGAGTATTGCTAATACACATTGTATTTCCAGCACTCACACAGTGCTCAGGGTTAAATGATAGAACTGAGAGACCCATAAGGAACAACAAAACATCTGTAAATGTGCAAGATGAAAAAGGTGATTTGCCTCAGCAGCTTTAGGAGCACAGACATGATCTTCCAGCCAAGAAACTATAGGAGTTCCAATGTGTTCACAGACAAGTTACCATGGAGGGGTTTTTGGTTGGTTGGTTGGTTGGTTTTTGTTTGGTTTGGTTTTGGGTTTGGTTTGGTTTTGGGTTTTGTTTGGTTTTGTTTGTTTGTTTGTTCATTTGGGGGGTTTTTTTGTGGTTTGACTGGTGTGTCCACAGCCACCTCCAGAGTGGCTACTTACTATCACTGCCAGATTGGATGAGGCCTTGAGTGAGCTGTACTAGTGGGAGGTGTCCCTGCCTATGGCAGGGGGTTGGAACTAGATGATCTTTGAGGTCCCCTCCAACCTTACCATTCTATGATTCTATGATTCCAATTATTTACCACATAAGTATACAAAGATTTGGTCTTAAGAGAAAAACACTCTACATGGTTGTTGTGATTTATGAACAAAATAAAAAATAATTTAAAAAAAAATTCTGGGAACATGAAAGAGAGAAACATTTAGGAGTAAAGTTTTAGTCTTTCCCCACCAAATGTCAGTTGCACCTTCAACTCCCTGAGAGCATGTAATAGGATAAAACCAAGCTGCAATTTTCTGTGAGCAGTGCTAAGAGTAGCCAAGTTCCAGAGGAAGCAAAAATAATTCAGACATTCCTTGTCTTAAAAGTTTGCAGATACAAAGAACCTAACTATAAGGTCAGTTTACTCCTTCTCCTTCATTCATTCATTCAGGTAGACTCCTCAAAGAAGATACATTTATTGCTTGAGCCTTGTGTAAGCATGGGAAAAGTAAACATGTAAAATGAATGGCATGTACTCTGACAACTGCAGAACACACCTTGGTACTTACAGATCCTGCATTAAGCAATGATTTCTTTGCTGAATTGAAGAACCAATCAGCACGTGAATTACAACATTATGATAATGACAAAGCAATGCACAGGTGCTTGCTTTTACAGTATCACAGTATCACCAGGGTTGGAAGAGACCTCAAAGATCATCAAGTCCAACCCAATACCACAGACCTCAAGACCAGACCATGGCACCAAGTGCCACGTCCAAACCCCCCTTGAACACCTCCAGGGACGGTGACTCCACCACCTCCCTGGGCAGCCCATTCCAGTAGCCAATGACTCTCTCAGTGAACAACTTTCTCCTCACCTCCAGCCTAAACTTCCCCTGGCACAGCTTGAAACTGTGTCCTCTTGTTCTGGTGTTGGTTGCCTGAGAGAAGAAAGTAACCTCCTCCTGGCTACAACCACCTTTCAGGTAGTTGTAGACTGCAATAAGGTCCCCCCTGAGCCTCCTCTTCTCCAGGCTAAACAATCCCAGCTCCCTCAGCCTCTCTTCATAGGGCTTGTGCTTGAGGCCTCTCACCAGCCTCGTTGCCCTTCTCTGGACATGCTCAAGCACCTCAATGTCCTTAAATTGAGGGGCCCAGAACTGGACACAGTTGTTGTGTTTTTTTTCAAGAACACAAAGTCCATGGCAGATCGCATAGGTGAGGCTGTGCTCCTGAACAGCTTAACCCTGGCCTTCCATCATATTGAAGTATGTGTCCCTAAATTAACTTTTTTTTACTTTCTGAAGCTTGTGAAAGTCATCTATCATTTTAATGCACTCTGTAGATAGCAGATAGAGAGGTGCCAATTGTTCTGAGACACTTTCTACTTCTTTGGGAGAACAGTGTTCAGAATTATTTAGTTGTCAAAATGTGACACAGTAACGCAATAAAAAAGGCTTCACTTGGTGGTGCAAATGGATGAATAATCAGGAGAGTATAATCAACTTCCTTTGGGCCATCAGAATGAAAAAGTGAGCCTTCAGCATTCCAGATAAATGTGCTCAATTTCTGAGGCCCCGAAGCCAAAATCGTGCTCCTGAAAGCCCCCAATTACTGCCTAAACACAGGGACTCCTAAATGGTGAAGACCTCTACTTTTTAATGTCACCTTTCTCCAGGTGCTTTACCTTCCGCTTCTGTGCATTCATTACACTAGAGCTGAGCATCCTGATACCTACCTGCATGTAAGCCCCAGTCCAGATCAACAAATTAGCTGTCTGACATTTAAGTCCTCTGTGGATCTCAATCTAGGCATTTGCGAGCAAATAAAAACTGGACTGGAAGCTTCTCTTCATAGTCAGTTTGGCAGAAATACTTTTTATCTAATAACACAGAACCATCCAGACAAAAGACAGAAAACACTTTTTATTCCCTATTCTACATTAAAATGTTACATTCCATCACCTGTCTTCCCTCAGAAATGCTGCCAATGCATTGGGTTTCTCAGTTTGTTTTGTTTAGGAAACACATCCCTCCTTCTTTACTGAAATTATACATATATATATATATACACATACATATACACACACACACACACATATTCACTAGGTAAATAAGCAGGACTAACAGGGACGCAGTTCTGCAGTTTAGTGGTTCAGTTTTTCATCTGGGAATGTGAGATTCCTTAAAGAAGAAACTGAAGTAAAGGTTTATTTCTTTTTTTTTTTTTTTTTAACTAAAAGCTATCCAGAGCAAACGCACCTTAGTCTATACCTGTGACTACCCAAAGACATTTTCTCAAGTTTCTCAAATTCATGTGTGGTTTCTCCATTCATCACCAATAATTCTGTAATACACTTTCAAAAACAGAGACCTCTCAACTGGAATTCTGTACTGATACTGCCAATTCCACATCCTAAGCTAAAAGTCATCTCTCTGCTTCTACTCTTTCTTTAACAGCTCCAGCAGCTGTGTGATGGTACCACTTCTGCCAGTCAGATTTTGTCAGAGCATCACTCAGAAGTCACATGTCCTTGCTTATCACCACAGCTTAATCTTCCTCACAGTCATCACTTTCTAAAATACAACCATATCACAAGAGCAGTACAACTGTATCACAGTACTTTCCTTCCTAGAAGTACTAGTATTGGTTTGAGGGTTGTTTTTTTTTTTTGGTTCTGCTCTTTTAAAAGAAATATAAAATCATCTTCAGTGCATGGAGATCCATATTATTGCTGCATATGGTAGAGAACAAAATACAAATTACTTTGACTCACATGAGGAACATATGACACAGACAGACATACAGATTCCTTTTACTCACATGAGGATCTCAGCATCATTTACAGCAAATTGTAGCAGCGGTGATGTACTTTTAGTTCACTAATGATCATACCTGGTAGTGTGGGGCCCCAGCTCACCCATGTGGAACCTCATCTGAACTATTCTCCTAACATTATTCCCCACTGACAGTTACATTTTGAGGCTTGCCAATCAGGCAATTCTTAATTCATTTAAAACTATCACAGAATCATAGAATGGTAAGGTTGGAAGGGACCTCAAGGATCATCTAGTTCCAACCCCCTGCCATAGGCAGGGACACCTCCCACTAGTACAGCTTACTCAAGGCCTCGTCCAACCTGGCCTTGAACACATCCAGGAAGGGAGTAGCCACAATCTCCCTGGGCAACCTGTTCCAGTGCCTCACCACCCTCACTGGAAAGAACTTCCTCCTAACATCCAGTTTAAATCTCCCCTCTGCCAGTTTAAACTCATTGCCAGTTGTCCTGTCATTACAAGACCTTGTAAATAGTCCCTCCCCAGCCTTCCTGTAGGCCCCCTTCAGATACTGGAAGGCTACTATCAGGTCCCCTCGAAGCCTCCTCTTCTCCAGGCTGAAGCGCCCCAACTCTCTCAGCCTGTCCTCATAGGAGAGTTGTTCCAGCCCTCTGATCATCTTCGTGGCCCTGCTGTTCTCTACTGCCATTCTGTTTAGCGTGATTGGTGAAATAACTTGCACAATTGTAAACATTGGTATTTACTGAAAAGCAGTGATGACTTCAAGTCTCTCATATGCATCTACTTTTTCCACCACAGAGGTTTTTTAAAAATACATCCTAGAGGACAATAAGCCTTTAAAGATTTGTCTTACTCTCTCAAAATTTAGAGATGAAAAACTATAGTCAGTATCCTCCTCCTGAAGTACAGGTTGCAGAATTGCGTGAAACAGAGCAAGACAGGGTGGCTGTAAAAGGTCTTTGAAATGAAAAATAACAGTATGTGGCCAAATGACTGCCCAGAATTAGACATCCTTGACAGAAAGCCTGGGAAGAAGCTGTGCTCCTGGAGGCTTCAATAGCTCTGAATATGAAATACTGGCCACTCAAAAACTCTACCCTCAGACAAGGCAGAGTGATTTCTTCATGACCTCTACGGTGCTACTCCACACACCATCTCATCAGTGATTTTATGTGGGGACTGAGAAGACAACGCTTGGAATTTCTCTATGCTTAGAAACAAATTAACCATAAAAATAAGCCTCCAAATACATAAAAAGAAATTGGGCTCCATGATCCCAATTAAATATACATTATAGCAAACTTTTTGTCCGCACTAAGGTTTTATTTCAGTTCTTTCACAAAACAAACCAAACACCACAGGCAATTGCAATGGAATTTCTGAACGAACTCCTGATAGACAATGTTGATTTCATTCCTGAGAATTTGTACCTAATTTAAATTTCAATGAAGCATATGCACACCTGCCTGTACATTTTGTTCCTCCCTATCAATCAAGTCCAGAGTCTTCAGTGCCAAACCAGTGAATCTTCCAAAGCAAAAACTCATCAAAACAAAATCCCTCAGAAAACCAAAAACAACACGATCAACAATAAAAATCCTGTCACACATTTTAAGAGTTATGGATTATGGACATGAAGAAAGGCTGAGAGAACTGAGTTTGTTCAGTCTTGAGAAGAGAAGGCTTAGGGGAGACCTAATTACCATGTACATAAAGGGTGGCTACAAGGATGACTCCTTTTTACAATGAGTCACATGGAAAAGACAAGGGGTAATGGGTACAAGTTGCTCCTGGGCAGATTCTGATTGAAGAAGAGAATTTTTCTCCATGAGAACAGTTAAGACATTTGAATACTCTCCTAAGGGAAGCAAAGGATTCCTCTACATGGTCAGTTTTAAGTCTCAGCTTGACAGGGTGCTAGGCCATGTGATTTAAACTATGCTATTACCTAGAAAGGTTGGACCAGATGATCCTTGAGGTCCCCTCCAACCTGGCATTCAATATGTTTTAACTGAACAGTCACCACTGAATTCCGTCTGTATTAGCAGCTGGTTTGTATTATTCTATAATAGCTTTATTGGCCTATCAAACATACTACAACAAAATGTGTAAGAACCAACAGCATATCAATTGCATTTTGACAGTTGCAGCAGCGCATCATTCGCTGTGTTCTGTTCTGCCTTAGATACAACACTGACAAACACATATCTAGAGAACAAAAACAAAAAGACTGCTTCTCAAAACCTTCAATGCATTTTTCATCAATTAGGGATCAAAGCGCTGGTTTCCCAAGAGAAATGGATACAATCTGGATCCAGTCTGGCTGATAATGGTCTTTCATCAACTAACAAATGTCATTTGGATTTCTATGACTTTTTGAGGTGACAAAGCAGAGTTTGTTTGCTGTGTTGTTGTTAATCCAATGCACTTGCAAATATTAGATGACAATGAGAAACACAGCACAGTCAGCTGTTTTCTTTAATTCTCTAGACATTTTTACTATGTGTGTCCCCCTCTAGACTATATATATAATAATCACATGTATCTTATATGAAAGTTTTACATTAAACGAAAATTATAAATGTTGGATAAGGGCAGATGTCCTGAAGCAACACACTGAAAACACTGAATAGAGTATCATCACATGGCCATGGCTTTCATGATTTCTACAAAGGTATGGAATTAATAAAATGTTATCATGATCACAAAACAAATCAAAAAAAAAAGAGAGCAAGACAGAAAAAGAAAGGGAGGTTTTTCAGCTGAACACCTAGAATCTGAGTCAGCAAAAAGGAATAAAATCAAAAAATGTTACTTTTCTAGAAATCAGTATTTCTTTTTTTATTTGCTTGCTTTTTTAAACTGCTGTTAAACCTGACAAGAGCCCTGATTTGAAGCCAATTGAAGGCAACATTATTATATGTGGCAGGGCACACCCAAGTCCCTGCCCCACTGGAGGTTGGAAGGGGGAGCAAAACTGTTCTGCTTCTCCCCACCTCTGGTTCCGGGGGTTTGGAGTGTGAAAGAAGTAAGGTGCCAAGTACCTTACCCCTCCCCCACAGGCTTGAACCCGGGAGAGCAAATCGCTCCAGTATATATATGGCAACAGGACACATTATCTAGTCAGATGTCCAGTGAGTCGGATTGCCAGTAAGGGACTTCCAGTGAGTGGGACTGCCAGCGAGGGACTGCCAGTGTCAGACTTCAACACAGACTTTGAGAGGGACTTTGACTCGGTCCTTGACGGGCATCTGGAAGAACGGTGAGGAGAAAGGGCATAGTCCCTGCTTTCGGACCACCGCATCCTGCCTGCCCGTTGCAGGGACCTGCCTCTGTAAACTGATGCCGTTCGTGGGTACGCTGCCAAGCAGCCTGAGCTTTACCCTGTGCAGCCCCACGATCTGCACTTCAAGGCACTGCTGCAAAGACTGCCAAGCAACTATCTCCAAATTCCTACTCCACTGCCATGAGTAGCGTAGACGCTTCCTAGGGTTTCAGGTTGTCTTTTATTTCTATGTGTGGCAAAACCATTCCTAAACCAAACCTTTTCCAACTTTCTGATTTTCCCAAATTACTAAATTCCCTATAAGCATCCTTGTGAAGATTTTCCCAACAGAATTTTTTAACCCCATCTAACTAATTTTGTATATAGTTGTGGACAGGGCTTTCTGGAAATAAAATAACTACAGATTTTATAATTCCTGCCTCGTTAATTCCCACAACCAATTCATTATATTAAATGTAATTCAAAGTAACCCTCTGGGAAGTTTGGATCAGGTTACTCTAAGTATTACAAGAATCTAAAACTGAGGGCACAAAAATAATCAACAAGTAAGGTTTTGATTGCAAGATTTCCTCCTCATGCAAGTAACATCACCAAAAACAATGTTTCTTTGTAAGGACTCCTCATAGAATCATAGAATCATAGAATGGTAAG
>VWZE01014155.1:1343-17862 GCA_013396675.1 Eubucco bourcierii
CCTCCTCTTCTCCAGGCTGCAGAGCCCCAACTCTCTCAGCCTGTCCTCATAGGAGAGCTACTCCAGCCCTCTGATCATCTTTGTGGCCCTCCTCTGGACCCTCTCCAACACTTCCATGTCCTTCCTGTTCTGAGGGCTCCAGAACTGCACACAGTACTCCAGGTGATGTCTGACAAGAGCAGAGTAAAGGGGCAGAATCACCTGCCTTGCCCTGCTGGCCACGCTTCTCTTGATGCAACCTAGAACTCGGTTGGCTGTCTGGGCTGCATGTGCACACTGCAGGCTCATGTTGAGCTTTTCATCAACCCAGACTCTTTATATATATATCTTTATATATCTTTATAACTTTATATATCTGCTTGTACATTGTGCTGAGCTGTAAATAGAGCTTCAGTCCTTAACTTCCAGCTGGCCGAGTTCTAGTCTGGGTGATTTTACAAAGTGTGGGGGGCAGGGAACTCCCAAACCATCACAGGTATATATTGGACAGGCAGTACAAGGAGACCTTTGAGGGCCTGGGGAAACCAGTGTGTCTGAACCTAAAATACAGTGGTGCTGAATGAAGCTCTGCAATGAGGAGGGAAGATGGTGGCTGTGAATTGGCAATCTCAGCAAGTGAGCCTCCTGACCTTTGCAGATTTCTGCAGGGTATTTCAACAGGCCTCTGCCAGTATGGGAGGCAGATTTTAGGTTTTAAGGTACAAAAACACCCTCTCAAACCACACCAAGAGACCTGTTGAAGTGATATCACTGCCTGGACTATACATCCTCATTTGCAAAAGTGCAATGAGGTCAATAGCCCTACAAGGATAGCATGTACTGGCCACAGAGAAGGAGAAAGAAGTTAAATACTTTTAAAAAACCCATTAAAAAAAATTGTTAAAAGAGAACTCTTCGCACCTCCAAAACGCAACCAATACTCCAACCCCAGGTATCTTGGTGGTGCTCTGCAGGACTCACTCCACTATATCAGTGTCTTGTCTTGTAATGGGAAGCAGGAAATCACACACAGTACAAGGAGCAAGCACTGTAAAATATTAAAAGATCTCTGTAACTATTCTGTTATTAAACTTCCCCAAATCTAGGCATTTCCATTTTAGCATAACTGCATTCAGTGTTGTAATCCCAGTCCAAGAAAAACACTCTTCTAATAGTCAAAAAGCATGCAGTTTAAAATATTATGCCCACTTAAGAAGTAATTTCTCTCATCTGATATTTAACTGCTGCTCTTTTCTCAGATTCCAGAGAGCTGTTTGGAGGGAAAGGAAGTTTTGTTCTATCACATGGCTGATATTGTGGAGATTAAAAATAGTAAAGTTCACCAGGGAAATTTGCAATTACCTTGTGCTCCAGTATGCTGCTGATTATATGCTCTTTTACTGCAAAATACTAGTTTAGTGGCATATATTTATAGTTTGCTTGCTTTTGACCAAACAAACCCCTCTTACTTGAGGCAAGAGGACATTAGATGACTCGAGATATTTGCCTTTTTTGAGGTTAGCACTAGAACATGGAGCCAAAACTTGGTTCAGAGGCTTCCCTTGGGGTTAGAGTTTTTAAAAAGCAGCCAATAACCTTTGTCTCCAGAATGACAAAATTCATTTCACTGACTCATCTTTCCACTAACAGTCACATCATGGTTTTGAAAACAGGCAAACCCAGTGATCACATTCCTTGGAATGGAGTGGCAGCAAGAGACTAAGCTTTTATTTTGCCTACTAGCTCTAGTAGTGGCAGTCGTATGTGTTGGGGGATGGGGTGGATGGGCAGGGCATGGCCAGGGATAGGGAAATGCATATGGACTAAAATTGTGGTAGTTACTATCTTATGGAACAAGCATACCCACATGGTTAAGCAAATCCTGCTGTTATCACTGTTATCACAGGGAACATTTGCACTGCATTACCCAGTGCATACCATTTGCATTCCAAATACACATTACATAAATATTTGTCATCCTCCCTTGTTTTGCTAGAGCTGTGTAAGCTCTTCAGGGCTGCACCTTGTGATCTCAATGCTGGGGTCATTTACTCATGTTCATTTCCACTTCCCTGTGACTTCTCCCATGACTTCTGACCATTACCAAAGTTTTTCTGTGCTTAAACTCACAACTCAGAAACTAAGAGCCAGGGCTCTTGCTATCCAAAGAAAAAGCTATTAACCCTTATAAAGATCTTGCATACTCAAGTAGTGAGGCTGTGTCCAGATGATTCAGGTGGACTGTTAGATTGAAGAGTTGATATATTTTATAAGGCCAGACACAACCCCCTCTGACTAAAGATGTCCCTTTCACCAGACACACACATATGCCCCAAGCTATGAAGAAAATGGGTCTTCAGTTTCTCCATCTGACAATACTTACATGCATTTATCAGACTGTCTCTCAAAATGTTATAAAATAGCCACTTCCTATCTCTCCCATGGCCCAGTTGATAGATTCCTGAACACTGTAATATGTTCACAATAGTGGTATTACAAGGTAGGTACATGCAAGATAGGTGTGAGATAGCACGGATTTTTTTCTGCACAATGCAGTGGACCTAAAAGATAAATTTTAACAAAAAAAAAAAAAACCAAAAAAAACCAAACCAAAACAAAAAAAACCCACCCCAAACAAACAAAAAACAACAAAAAAAAAAACAAAAAAAACCCAAAAAAAAAAAAAAAACCAAAACCACCAAAACCCAAAGATCAGATTTCCAGCAGCCAAATCAGTAGATATGCTACTGTCACATACCCCTAAGGATGAACCATCATGCAGAAAAATCTGAGTCTTTGTAATCTGGTCATGTTAGTATGATTTGTTCTTATCCTTGTGGAAACAGAACAGTGACATGTCTTACAGAAAGGATGTTGTGAAGATACACTGTTTTATAACCACCTTCACTAATGCACATAAAAGATAAGAGGGTGTCTCACACCATCACCCCATGCAGCGCTACAGGCTGGGGACAGAGTGGCTGGAGAGCAGCCAGGCAGAGAGGGACCTGGGGGTACTGGTTGACAAGTGACTGAATATGAGCCAACAGTGTGCCCAGGTGGCAACATCTTTCTTGAATTGAAGGGCCCAGAACTGGGCACAGGACCCAAGGTGTGGCCTAACCAGTGCCAGTACAGGGGGAAAAGGAGTTCCCTGGTCCTGCTGGCCACACTATTCCTGATGCAGACCAGGATGCCATTGGCCTTCTTGGCCACCTGGGCACACTACTGGCTCATGTGCAGATGTGGTCACATTTTAAGAGCACAGTTTAAGAAAGATTTTGAGGTGCTTGAACATGTCCAGAGAAGGGCAGCAAGGCTGGTGAGGGGGCTGCAGCACAGCCCTATGAGGAGCAGCTGAGGAAGCTGGGGTTGTTCAACCTGGAGAAGAGGCTCAGGGGAGACCACATTTCTCTCTACAACTACCTGAATGGAGGTTGTAGCCAGGTGGGGGTTGGTCTCTTCTCCCANACTACTGGCTCATGTGCAGATGTGGTCACATTTTAAGAGCACAGTTTAAGAAAGATTTTGAGGTGCTTGAACATGTCCAGAGAAGGGCAGCAAGGCTGGTGAGGGGGCTGCAGCACAGCCCTATGAGGAGCAGCTGAGGAAGCTGGGGTTGTTCAACCTGGAGAAGAGGCTCAGGGGAGACCACATTTCTCTCTACAACTACCTGAATGGAGGTTGTAGCCAGGTGGGGGTTGGTCTCTTCTCCCAGGTACTCAGTGTCAGAACAAGAGGACACAGTCTTGAACTGCACCAGGGCAGGTTTAGGCTGGACATTAGGAAGAAATTCTTCACAGAAAGAGTGATTTGCTATTGGAATGATCTGCCTGGGGAGGTGGGGGAGTCACCATCCCTGGAGGTGTTTGAAAGGAGTCTGGATGAGGCACTTAGTGCCATGGTTTAGTTAATTAAAAGGGTTCGGTGATAGATTGGACTTCATGATCCTAGAGGTCTTTTCCAATCTGCTTAATTCTGTAATTCTGTGATCAGTGTAGCAGAAACCAATGAGCTTGCATTTCTTCAGTGTGGTATCTGCTAGCCCCCAAACACAAGACAAAATCATTACCTTCTTCCAAGTTGACAACAGTTTGGCCACTCTTACAGTAGCATTCCTTATGGAGCAGGGGGACAATTCTGAGAGTATTGAGGTCTTTATCACCATATTCCTTTCTTTCTAAACATGAGCCAGCAGTGTGCCCAGGTGGCCAAGAAGGCCAATGGCATCCTGGCCTGCATCAGCAACAGTGTGGCCAGCAGGAGCAGGGAGGTCATTCTCCCCCTGGACTCTGCACTGTTTAGGCCACACCTTGAGTACTGTGTCCAGTTCTGGGCCCCTCAATTTATGAAGGACATTGAGGTGCTTAAGCGTGTCCAGAGAAGGGCAACGAGGCTGGGGAGAGGCCTCAAGCACAAACCCTATGAAGAGAGGCTGAGGGAGCTGGGATTGTTTAGCCTGGAGAAGAGGAGGCTCAGGGGAGGCTTTCTTGCTGTCTCCAACTACATGCAGGGTGGTTGTAGCCAGGAGGTTGCTTTCTTCTCTCAGGCAACCAGCACCAGAACAAGAGGACACAGTCTCAAGCTGTGCCAGGGGAAGTTCAGGCTGGAGGTGAGGAGAAAGTTCTTGACTGAGAGAGTCATTGGCTGCTGGAATGGGCTGCCCAGGGAGGTGGTGGAGTCACTGGCCCTGGAGGTGTTCAAGGCAGGTTTGGACATGGCACTTGGTGCCATGGTCTAGTCATGAGGTCTGTGGTGATGGGTTGGACTTGATGATCTTTGAGGTCTCTTCCAAACTTGGTGATACTGTGTGATACCATTTTTCCTTGAATTTGGAACCTACAAACTGAGGGACAAGAAGCAGTGCTAACACATGGAAAGAGCAAAGGCATTACTTTTTTCAGTCTCAGGGTCTTTCTCAAGATATTTTAAGATCAAGTATTTTCAGCACATGGCAAAATAATTGGAAATGACATTTTTCCTTCTTAGAAACTTTCGCTAGGGCCCAACACTGTCTCCACAGTGCTTGCTTTAGAACTGAGCCAGTTCTACACAGAAGGAAATCTGAAAGAAAAGTTAGTCTCTTTTCTCAGTGCCTACTCTTTTCTAGGCTTCGAGGGAGGTTGCTTGGAACATAATGATTTTGCAGACAACACGAGCATTATGTCAGTGCTGGCAGGGAGATATTAAATCATTATTCCTTTGAAAGCGGGTTGTTTTTTTTTTAGGCAGTTTGTGTTTCTTTGCAGTGCACCTTCAGTCCCCACCCACACCTGCTGCTGTGTCTGCTCTGAGGCATGGAATGATTGATTTTGTCTAATTTTACCACCCACTCTGAAGTTGTTGGTTCATAACCTCTGGTGAGCCTCTTCTCTTGCCAGATTTTGTGGATGCCAAAACTACCTAAAAGGTAGCTCCTTAAATATCGGACCCCTTCTTTACAGGAGATTCCTTACAGAAATGTCAACTGATCACTCTCTGAACTCACTGTGTGTATGGTGGTGGCCTACATGTTGGTTTTTGAAAATGTCCCCCTCTTTTTCTATCCACACATGCATTTGCACACATATTCTTCTCTGAAGACTAGCAGAACAAATCAATGTCAGAATTGTTACCCCTTCTGACAATTAAACCAATATGATAAGCTTCTGTCGGGAACCTGCTGAAACTAAAACTCAAACACTGTAGTTTCAAGGGCTTTGGCAACTCCAAATATTTCTGTATCAGACATTCACATTTCATATTTTGAGGTTGTTCTGAAGCCGCCACAAAGTGAGACTTTGTTTTTGTCTTTGTTTTTTTCAAAGAAAGTAAAACAAGAGTTTTTTAAAAAACTGTAATGTTTGTTTGCTATTGAAATAAAAAGTCAGAGACTGAAGAATGTCTATGGGATTTATCTGCGTCCAGGTTCTATTCTGCTTCCCTCAGTAAACAGAGGTCATGTTTTATTTCCCTAAAGACATGCTCCACACTGAGCAAAATAACATTTCAGCCTGGTAGGAGCTACCTATGTGCAATTGTGCAACCTAGAGAGATTCACAGCTACAGCGACTCTGCTCGCTGTGCCTTGGCTTGTAGGACACCAGGGTAGGTTGCCCCTAGCTCCCTGCTGCTGGCCTTCTGAATCCTGGGCTTCATCAAGAGCAGTGTGGGTAGCAGGGCAAGGGAGGGGATTCTACCCCTTTACTCTGCTCTCATCAGACCCCACCTGGAGTACTGTGTGCAGTTCTGGAGCCCTCAGCACAGGAAGGACATGGAAGTGTTGCAACAAGTTCAGAGGAGGGCCACGAGGATGATCAGAGGGCTGCAGCAGCTCTGCTATGAGGACAGGCTGAGAGAGTTGGGGCTCTTCAGCCTGCAGAAGAGAAGGCTTCCAGGAGACCTTAGAGTAACCTTCCAGTATGTGAAGGGGGCCTACAGGAAGGCTGTGGAGGGACTATTGACAAGGTCTTGCAATGACAGGACAAGGGGCAATGGGTTTAAACTGGTAAAGGGGAGATTTAGACTGGATGTTAGGAGGAAGTTTGTTCTGGTGAGGTGATGAGGCACTGGAACAGGTTGCCCAAGGAGGTTGTGGCTGCTCCCTCCCTGGAGGGGTTCAAGACCAGGTTGGAGGAGGCCTTGAATGAGCTGTACTAGTGGGAGGTGTCCCTGCCTATGTCAGGGGGTTGGAACTAGATGATCCTTGAGGTCCCTTCCAACCTTACCATTCTATGATTCTATGATTCTAAATACCCTCTCTGTCAGGTTCTGGGAGCTGATAGACATAAATAAACCTAGAATTAAATTGGAATGGAATCAAGTACTCAAGGGCTTTGTGTTGTGAGGGCTATTCAGGCTTGCCTTTCTCAAACTGTATTTGGTCAGTACCAGACAAGTTTGTTAGAAGTGTCACAGGATGTTTGAAGGGCAAGCATTAGTCATGCTGGTACAGACCACTGTGGTGAGACTAACATGAAGAAGTTTGATTCATAACTTGGATTAACAGATGACGATTTTCAATGAGAAGGTAAACAGGGCAGCTCTAATATGAAGGAGTACACAACACTTAACCATTCCCCTCCCACAGAGAAATCAATTTGTGGTATATGAAACTGAATTATGATGACAGTGCCTATCATGTTAAATAAATGTGACTCAGTGTTGGCAGTTATCTCCATCATGGACAGAGTCTTCACATGGATGTTTTATGCTTTATGGAAATGTTAAAGCACATAAAGTTGGGAAGGATGAATAAAAGTCTCTACAGCTTGACTTGCTTTGTGGAGGAAGACTTCATGTTAAAGCTGCTAGCCTGAACGAGAGATGAAAAATAAAAATGTCTTGTTTCAAAGCTCTTGTGTGAAAAATGAAGCAGCTTTGCCCTGTGCTTTGACCAGTTCTGCAATGAATGGTGACATTTGACAGGCTTCTCACTGTGAAGGGAAATTTAACACAACTGTGCTGGCGTCTTAAAGGTCAACTGTGCCTCTCTGACATTCCCTTCTTCAGTAAGTCAGCTGGCATCACTGTATGTGGGAGCGGTCAGGATCTTCCCAGTGTTTGCCCCTAAATAGCCCTCAGTATTGTGCACAGCTGCATGAGTCCATTAGTATGTCTCTCTCAAATGGCCATGATTTTAATTTAAAGATCATTTAAAGATCAAGTGTACTTTCAACCCATGCAAATCTGCATGCTGTCTCATTTTCAGTATGGAAAATTCTTTGCGTCAGGAGTACGCTGAGGTTGCAGTAAAAGCTCGCAGATGTTAGTTGCAAAGTGCTGTATCCTGACCTCCCACTTGAAGCAGGAATATCATCAGTGCTGAGAGACATCAGACACAGCTTTGTACAGTCTTGAGAACCTTGAGGGCTGGTTCTTGTTTCAGTGCTGCAGCACACTCACAAGGAAGAAGCTCTTATGCCAGAGGCAAGAGATTCCATAGCAATAGAAGTTTCCTGTGTTAGTGGAATTTTTTTCTCGTCACATGTGTAGAGTTCTCCACCTGGGACACAGCTGATGGGTATGAGTTGGTGTTGCCTTTCAACAGTGTAAATTATAGAAATATAGACCTGGTTTGAACCTAGATGGCAAATTTAAACCCTGCAAGGATTTTTGCAAACAGATTAGCTGTTCAGTGACAGCATTAAACCATAGTGAGAAGTTCTGTTTGCTTTTTATTGCATGAATAGGTGGGAGTCCTTGAAAGGAGCCACTGAATGACTCATGAAGTTTCTTTGTGCAGTATGGAAAGCTTAGAGATGTTTCAGTTTTTATAGTGGAGGAGAGAGACACATTTAACTTACTTCCTTTTTCTCAGACCTTTCATTGGGCCACTGTCTCCCTACAGAGAGGAAAGGTGGTTCTTCAAGCAGGTGTCTAACCAAGACCCTGAATCTAATCTCTCTTCATTATTTCCCATGTGTTAGCTGAGCTGACATCATAGAATCATAGAATGGTAAGGTTGGAAGGGACCTCAAGGATCAACTAGTTCCAACCCTCTGCCATAGGCAGGGACACCTCCCACTAGCACAGCTCACTCAAGACCTCCTCCAATCTGCCCTTGAACACCTCCAGGGAGGGAGCAGCCACAACCTCCCTGGACAACCTGTGCCAGTGCCTCACCACCCTCACTGCAAAGAACTTCCTCCTAACATCCAGTCTAAATCTCCCCTCTGCCACTTTAAACCCACTGCCCCTTATCCTATCATTCCAAGACCTTGTAAATAGTCCTTCCCCAACCTTCCTGTAGGCTCCCTTCAGATATTAGAAGGCTACTATAAGGTGTCTATATATCATATGTATGGTCTCATATATAAGGTGTCATATATCATCTATATGTATCTTGCCATCTTCAATCATCAAGTGATGTGATCTAGTCGCAGCAATGTTAGGTGACATTAGTTGCCATGGGGGTGGGCTAGAAGCATGCTGTAGTCTCATAGCTCTCCTGCTGTGCAGTGGTGTGGGCAGATGCTGGTAGCTCTACTGGAGATGCTGGTAGTTCTAATGGTGGATTTCCAGAAGTGTGTTTCTTTTCTTATCCGAGGTTGTGGTGAAATGTTGTTGTGCATTCTTAAGCAGCTGAAATGAAAGAGGGCTGCACTTCAGTGGTCAGGATGTCTTTGTGCACCTGATCTTGCAAAGCAGAGTTGAGTTTGTCACAAGACATGACTGCTCCCTAATGCAGACCAATCACTCAGTATAGTTCATGGGTATTTAAATTCAAAAGTTCCATAAATAGTTCACCTGGTCTGAGCTACAAAACAAAACAAAGTGCACAAAGCAATCCAGTTTCACTACACAAAACACAGATCTTCCCTGTATGACGGGGAAAAATCTCAGCAAGCTTTATTTATTGCTTGGATCTATATAGTTGCCTCTGTTTCTGAATTAGGGGAGGAAGTGCCAAAAAGCTTCTTCTGTCTGGGAACTGCCTGTGGGGTGGCTGCTGTTCATCTCTATGAAGAAAATGGTACCAAATTCCTTTTCTTTTAAAATGTCAGATTTTTGCAGACATAAGATCTGCAGATCTCAGTCTTTGTAAAAATGACAAGGCCTGTGATTATTTTGGGTTAGAACTGGATGGTCCTTGAGGTCCCTTCCAACCTTACCATTCTATGATTCTATGATTCTATGATCAAACTTAATATTAGCAAGGAGTTGTTCAGCATGAGGGTGGTGAGAACCTGGCAGGGGTTACTCAGGGAGGTGGTGGAAGCCTCATCCGTGGAGGTGTTTAAGGCCAGGCTGGATGAGGCTGTGGACAACCTGATCTAGTGTGAGGTGTCCCTGCCATGGCAGGGGGGTTGGAGCTGGCTGGTCCTTGTGGTTCCTTCCAACCCTGACTGATTCTGTGATTCTGTGATTGAGGGGCCCAAAACTGAACCCAGTCCTGGAGGATCAGTCTCCATGGTGTGGAGTGCAGGGGGACAATCACTCCCTACCCCTGCTTGTCATACTTAGTGCTGATTCAGGCCAGGATGCTGGTAGCCTTCTTGGCCACACTGCTGGCTCATGTTCTGCTGGCTTATCTTTGACAAAAAGATATTTTTTAATCCTGAGAACCTTTAGAAGACGAAACTTATAATCATGTAAGAAAGTTACCATAGCACTGCACAGTAGAGCACAGACAGGCCTCAAGAAAAAGCTTAGACTTTGTAAATACTTGCACTGTGCCATTGCAAGTATGGTGGAGAGAGTTAAATGAGAATGTACCTTCTAGTGGCCTGAGTTTGTATTTTAACTTTTTGGATAAGCTTTTCCAGTGAAGGTGGTGAGACACTGGCACAGGTTGCCCAAGGAGGTTGTGGCTGCTCCTTCCCTGGAGGTGTTCAAGGCCAGGTTGGATGAGGCCTTGAGTGAGCTGTCCTAGTGGGAGGTGTCCCTGCCTATGGCAGGGGGTTGGAGCTGGATGATCCTTGAGGTCCCTTCCAACCTTACCATTCTATGATTCTATGATCTAGCTGTCATAAAATTCAAACCTTTCCATCTTCCCCTTAGCTTGTGCTTTAACACTCTGCCAATAGGTTGTGTCCACTCCTGGAGCCATGTCTGCAATTCCTGTTGACTGTTTTAATAAAAGCTGTATGGGGTATCTGAGACAGAAGTAATTTCATAATATTGTTTTCCTTTCTGCCCCATATTGCTGTATTCTGTAGCATCTGTTTAATAAGCTTCTTTTTCCCACTGGAGATTCTCCTCAATCCACAGTGGACTGATGACTGCAAGCCAACTAACTTTTTTTCATTTGAAACATTTGAGCTGAATATTTGGGTCATAAAGAGTGAGATCCCAGCTATAACTTTGCTTTATAGATGTCCACTTGCCTACAGTGAATTCTTCACAGGACTCAGCTTGCAGTGATGACCTGGAAAGTTCATGTGGTTCTTCCTATTTTAGAAGCACAGAAGCACAGAATTGTTTCAGTTGGAAAAGACCTCTAAGATCATCAAGTCCAACCACCCATCTAATACCAGTAACCATCCATCTAATATCAGCATGGCCTTTAAGCCATGTCCTGAAGTGTATGTCTGGAACCACTTCCCAACTGTTAGAGGCTGATGTGCAACTAAACCAAATAATCCATTTGTGTTTAAAAGCTACATTTTAAATGTAAGAGATTTATAATATTTATTAAGGAAAATTGTAGAACATATCTTATAAAGAAATTTTGAAAAAACAAAACAAAAAAACCCAACCAACCAAAGTTAAATTTCGTTGAAAGTCGAGTCTTGGACACATTTGGGGCAAAAGCTGCTGTTCAGACAAAATTTCTCTGTGGTCCACACCATGATTGTCAATGTGGGCTACGAACATGGACTGTATTGAAGGCATCATCAGTTTGCTTCATTTGGGGGCAAGAGTTGGGATCACACTGCTACAGGACTTACTGTGACATGGAAATGCTTTAAGGCAACAACTGGGCTGTTGAAACGGCAGGGGGCCTGTAGTCTGAGTGGCTGGAGAGCAGCCAAACAGAAAGGGATCTGGGGGTGCTGATTGACACCCACCTAAACATGAGCCAGCAGTGTGCCCAGGTGGCCAAGAAGGCCAATGGCATCCTGACCTGCATCAGGAATAGTGTGGCCAGCAGGAGCAGGGAGGTCATTCTCCCCCTGGACTCTGCACTGCTTAGGCCACACCTTGAGTACTGTGTCCAGTTCTGGGCCCCTCAATTGAAGAAGGACATTGAGGTGCTTGAGTGTGTCCAGAGAAGGGCAACGAGGCTGGTGAGAGGCCTTGAGCACAGCCCTATGGAGAGAGGCTGAGGGAGCTGGGATTGTTTAGTCTGGAGAAGAGAAGGCTCAGGGGAGACCTTCTTGCTGTCTACAACTACCTGCAGGGTGGTTGTAGCCAGGAGGAGGTTGCTTTCTTCTCTCAGGCAACCAGCACCAGAACAAGAGGACACAGTCTCAAGCTATGCCAGGGGAAGTTTAGGCTGGAGGTGAGGAGAAAGTTCTTGCCTGAGAGAGTCATTGGCTACTGGAATGGGCTGCCCAGGGAGGTGGTGGAGTCATCATCCCTGGAGGTGTTCAAGGTGTGTTTGGACGTGGCACTTGGTGCCATGGTCTAATCTTGAGGTCTGTAGTATTGGGTTGGTCTTAATGATCTTTGAAGTCTCTTTCAACCTTGATGATACTGTGATACTGTCTGGTGGATACGCTTGCTGGAGGTTAATGCCTTATGATAAGGTGCAGCCCCTTCTCTGAACCCCATTTGAGTGGGGGTTACGTCTAAGATGTGTAACAAGCAATTAGTCCAGTAATGAGTGGGCAGCTGGCAAATACTTAAGACTTAAGATCTGGAACTTCTTGGTTTTGGAGGGGTTTTGTTTGTTTGTTTTATTTGGGTTTGGTTTTTTTGTGTGTGCGGTGGTGGTGTTGTTATTGTTTGTGGGTTGTTTTTTGTTGTGGGTTTGGGGTTTTTTTTGTTGATTGTTTTTGGGTGGTGATTTGTTTGCTCATCTGTTGTTTGGTTTTGGTTTATTTTTGTTTCCTCAGTTTTTGATCACAGTAGTGGAGATATCCATTTTCAGGCAGGCATCAAGGTATCAACATGAGTATCAAAATTTAAGGGTATTTGTTTGCGTGTTCAGGCTCATTTCTATTTCACTTCAGTCATACTGTTGCTCCAAAAAGCTTGATGTCTTTGGGAACCTGATAGGTTTTTCTGGACTTCCTCTAGAGGGAACATGTACATAAAACCATGGAGATATAACCACTCCTTGGGACTGAGCTCTCCTAGCTCACCTGTTACTTCCCTCAGGTGGCAGCTCCTTTCTGGGTTGTTTTCAGGGAATAAAGCATTGCCTTCTGTTTTGTCTCACCCATGTAGACCTAATGGAAGTAGAAGACCATTGAAAAGTATCAGAAACCTTCTCAAAGACAGGTGCTTGCTGCCTGGGGCATGAAGCAGATTGTTTTTCAGTGAAGGCATCACTGATACTCACAATGACCAAAAGTTCAATTAGAAGAGAAGGCTTTCCTTCATATATAAGAAACCAATTACTTTTAAAATTGAGTTTATTTTGTATGGAAATGTCATTTCTAAGGGTGAGTGGCTGAAGAAGCCTTTTCATCCTAGGTGACTAATCCAAATTGTGCCCACATCTGTTGTAACTGAACATTTTATCAAGCCACAATTATGTTAAAGGAGCATAGGAGATTCAGTTGAAATGCTAATGACCTCATGGTAAAAGGTAATGCTGTGATTGCCTCACAGTACTGAAGTTCACTGGAGTGAACTCCAGTAAAGATGGATGTATCTGGAGACTTTCAAAACCTGCCTGGATGCATTCCTGTGTGGACTATCCTAGGTGATCCTGCTTGCCAGAGGTGTTGAACTTGATGATCTCTGGAGGTCTCTCCCAACCTTTAAGGTTCTGTGATTCTCTTCTGTGATTCTGTAATCTTCTGGAGTGAGACCACCAATTAAGGGCTGCAGACAACCTTTGAGGGCAAGCTGAGGGAACTTCCACTGCCAGAGTTAACACCAGATAACCTGTGTAGTCCAGGAGATAGTGGTAATGCTGTGCCTTCTACATGCAGCAGAGAGCCATGAGCATGGCTGCAGGATTTGAGCATTTCCCATACAAAGAGAGACTGAGAGACCTGGGGCTGTTTAGTCTGGAGAAGACTGAGAGAATATCTCATCGATGTGTACAAATATGTGAGTGGTGGGTGTCAAGTGGATGGGGCCAATCTCCTTTTGGTGGTCAGCACCAATAAGACAAGGAGCAACAGCTACAAACTGGAACATAGAAGGTTTTGCCTAAACATGAGGAGAAAGTTCTTTACAGTGAGGGTGACAGAGCCCTGGAACAGAGGGGTTGTGGAGTCTGCTTCTCTGCAGACTTTCAAAAGCCTCCTGGATGTGTTCTTGTGCAAACTACCCTAGGTGAACCTGCCTTGGCAGGGAGGTTGGACTTGATGATCTCTGGAGGTCCCTTCCAGCTTCTAAGGTTCTGTGATGAGGAAAAAGAGCTGCTTTGGAATGGCTCATATTGGGCAGCCCTGTTTGAGCCTGAGAAGTCGGCTTATGCTGGCATACAACTGTGTATAAAAGTATCCATGAAAACAGTTTGTGGAACACTCTTATTGGCTCAATGGAAGTTCCTAATATGTTTGGTGATAATATTTTAGTGATAAAATAATGACTAAAGGACTTTGCCTAAGATTTGATGATGCTGAGAAACATGTTTATCTAGTTGCTGTCAGGCAAACTCTTGATATGAAAGGGCAGTGGACTGAAACATCCTTCTGCTGGTGTCCCAGCTGTTTAGCTCTTACCCTGTTATTTTAAAAATTTCTTTTGTAACCAAAGCAAAGCAATGATTTTCTTAAATCATTCTCCTGTCTAAGCAAGAGACTCGGTTATCTCTGAGCCAGGGAAGTATGCAACCAGTATTCATTCTGGATGGCACAATGCTTCACAGACATTGCAAAAAGGAAAAAGCTCAAAGCAAGCAAATTAAGTTAAATTCACAAGAATCAGGCTGGGCTAGTGTCCTGGTAGGGCATAAATCCTGCCAGGCCAGTTTAACCCTTGCTCTCTTCCTCCTTGTTGTGGGTTCAGGAGTCGTAGTAGATTGAGCAAACAATGCAGCTAGGAGCTTAGCACCATGTGTCAGGTATCACAGTATCACAGTATCACAGTATCACCAGGGTTGGAATAGGCCTCAAAGATCATCAAGTCCAACCCATCACCACAGACCTCAAGACTAGACCATGGCACCAAGTGCCATGTCCAAACCCACCCTGAACATCTCCAGGGACTGTGATTCCACCACCTCCCTGGGCAGCCCATTCCAGTAGCCAATGACTCTCTCAGTCAAGAACTTTCTCCTCACCTCCAGCCTAAACTTCCCCTGGCACAGCTTGAGACTGTGTCCTCTTGTTCTGGTGCTGGTTGCCTGAGAGAAGAAAGCAACCTCCTCCTGGCTACAACCACCCTTCAGGTAGTTGTAGACAGCAAGAAGGTCTCCCCTGAGCCTCCTCTTCTCCAGGCTAAACAATCCCAGCTCCCTCAGCCTCTCCTCGTAGGGCTGTGCTCGAGGCCTCTCACCAGCCTCATTGCCCTTCTCTGGACACGCTTAAGCACCTCAATGTCCTTCATAAATTGAGGGGTGTCTGGTGCTGCCTCTCAACATTCCTGGGTGGTCACACAAGGCACGAAGCTTTGAATTCATTGGGCAGAACAATGATGCTAGTGCCTACTGGCCAGTTTAATTTTCAAAATGATGTATTTAATGGGAGGTGATTTAGAAACCGCTGCCTTTCTACATCCACTGCCTTTCTGCACTGACTGCCTTTCTGCACCAACCTCTGCAGGGAGCAGTACCCCCTTAGTGGCTCATTAACTGGGAATCATTGCGACCATGTGTTTGCAGCTTACACTGGCAACTTGACAGCAACTCAGCTCTTCTCTCCTTCCCTCTACCTGGAATATTTTACCGTGGGATCATTATGGTGAGTTTTGAAAGTGTCCTTGTACAGGAAACTTACTCAGGGACCAAGGCATTGTGAATATATCTGCTAGAGTTGATGCTAAGACTCTGTAGCAAAGTTAGAATTTTTCCTGTTTTCGTGTTCCTATTTTCCAAGTTCTGATTGTTCAAACTGTTGAATTCTGTGTTCATAAATATCCTTTGTGCAACTATTTCCTGCCAACTGAAAATACAAAGAATCTCAGGGAATTACCCCAAACATTCGAATAGTAATAATAAAATTAATATTCACACAGAAATGAATAATCATAATTCATAACAAATTATTAATATCATATCAGATAGCTGCTTCAGATTACTAAACTGTTGATGTGTTTCTCTATGTTACTGGATTGATGGATGTCAGCTTTAAGTCTCACACAGACCTCCAAAACAGAACCACTGGTGCATTCTTTGTAATGCTTTCGGGTAGAGTGAGTGGAGAAGAGATCTTCAAAGTGTGGAACTGACTGTATGGCTCAATGTTGTGTTTAAGATCTTACTTTTCAATAAGCTGAAGAGAAAATAATATCTATTTATCTACAGACCCTAAAAACTTGAAATGCACCTTAAAACAGATGTCTTCATTTTGTGGTTCAGGATTCTTCCTGAAATGGTGATCTCAAAAATCACTATTTACACAGAATCACAGAAGTTTAGAGGTTGGAAGGGACCTCCAGAGATCATTAATTCCAACCTCCCTGCCAAGGCAGGATCATAGGCTGGGTGGTGAATGGCTGGAGAACAGCCCTGAGGAAAAGGACCTTGGGGTTTGGGTCGATGAAAAGCTCAACATGAGCCTGCAGGCAGCAACCGAGTGCTGGGCTGCATCAAGAGCAGTGTGGGCAGCAGGGCAAGGGAGGGGATTCTGCCCCTTTACTCTGCTCTTGTCAGACCCCACCTGGAGTACTGTGTGCAGTTCTGGAGCCCCCAACACAGGAAGGATATGGAAGTGTTGGAGCGGGTCCAGAGGAGGGCCATGAAAGTGCTCAGAGGGCTGCAGCAGCTCTCCTGTGAGGACAGACTGAGAGAGTTGGGGCTCTTCAGCCTGGAGAAGGCTTGGAGGAGACCTTA
>VWZE01014155.1:17939-28949 GCA_013396675.1 Eubucco bourcierii
GTTGAAGACCAGGTTGGAGGAGGCCTTGAGTGAGCTGTCCTAGTGGGAGGTGTCCCTGCCTATGGCAGGAGATTGGAACTAGATGATCCTTGAAGTCCCTTCTAACCTTACCATTCTATGATTCTATGATTTTGGGTAGCTCTCACAGGAACTCATCCAGGTAGGTTTTGAAAGTCTCCAGAGAAGGAGACTCCACAAGCATTCCTCTGCCCTCTCTGGGCAGCCTGTTCCCGTGCTCTGTCACCCTCACTGTAAAGAACTTTCTCCTCAGATAGTAATTATATTGCATGAGTATCATAATGGGATTTCTTTAAGATAATGAACATTTAGGACTGGATGTGTTCCTTGTGCTACTTGATTTTAATTGACTTCACATTAGGAACAGGGCTCATGTGAATCTACCCTAGGCACTCATAACCTATCTTGGGTGCCACTGCCTTGATACTTAAAGGAAGTGACAGGAGCAAAAACATTGATTTGCATGAGACACTCCAGGGTAAAAAAATGGAGGTGATGAAGGAAGACCTTCATAGCACTCAGTGGATAAAAGCAGCATCTTCACATTATATTGCACTCCATGGGCAGCATAGAGTCCCCTCCTCAAGTCATTTCTGACCGGGTGCTGTCAAGACATGATGCTGGGCTTTTGTGGCAGAAATTAATTCCTGTGTTTTTTCAGATAAGCCAACTACAACTCTCTTTCTGTTTTAAAGGTCATGAGTATGCTGAAAGCTGGCTATAATTCTCAGAGAACTGCAGGGTAGCCTCATGTCTGAATGCCTACTTGTTTCCTGCATATCCCTCAGCAGAGGCCATATCCTGCAATTTGTATCCACTTAGGACACCCACAGGCAAGGTGTCAAACCTCTGCCTGCCTCTGCATCACCTCTACAGCTGAATCATTACAGAGCATGTAGATGGAAGTTTGTAATAGGTCACAGCAGTAACCAGAGATTTCTTATAACACCCTTACTGTTTCATTTGAGGATGAGTAAAATGGATTTCAGCTTCCAGGGCAGCAGATACACAGTTATACCCAGACTTTTCCTCACGTTTTTCAGGAGCATCTTCAGCTGCAGGTAATCCCAGGGCCTTTCTCTAGAGACCACTTACAGTAAGGAGGCAGACAGACCAGTAAACCAGGATATCTTTGATCCAGCTGACCTGTTGACCCCTTTCTTGTGATTACAAGTCAAATGTCACCACTCACCAGACAGAGCCTTGTATGCCAGTGCCCTTATCTCCTGCCTAGTAATGAAAGAGAGGAACATCCTTGAGCCTCCCTAAACTCCACAGGCAGCTCATCATGACATGCCTTGTTTTGTCTACAGTTCAGCAAATATCAAAGCTTATCTAGAGAGCTGAGCACATGCAGCACTTTGCAATGTTAGTGGGCTTACAGTGTTCAGCATTGCTGAGATGGCTGTTTAATGCAAAAACTGACTTTAAATCTGGAATATATTCTCTCAATATGTCTTTATATTGTTATTGCACTCTTGGACTACAGTAATAAAATTCACTATTTTTTTGTTATCTTCTTACATAGGGAGAATCTCAGTATGTAATTGAAAAATGTGGACAGAATTTGCCAAAGTTTATTGTAGGCCTAGCAGGAGGATGAGTCCCTCTGTTAAAGGGGAAGAGCTGAGCTGGGATGAAGTCCCAGCAGTAGAACCCTGGAGAGCTGGATTTGTTCTTCCTGCTGCCACCAGACATATGGGAGATGAGGTAACAATGATAGCTTTAGAGGGATCCCTTGCCTAGCAATAGCTATACATCCACACATATATATATGTCTCAAACATCATCAGCAGCAAGCCTGGGTTTCCAAAATTTTTCTAATAAAAGCAAAATGGGCAGCAAGACCATGAATGACCCTTTGCTGCTCACTGCAGTCTGCTGTCCTGGACAACTGCTTGTCCTGTCTGCCGAAAAGCTTGCTCTGACTATGGACTGCCCTGACCAATGCAGTAGGTATATTGATTTACTTTTGATGTTGTTTGGGGTTTTTTTTTTTGCCTGGGACAAAAGAGTATACATACAATAGTTCAGGCTGAGGGCCAACTGGCTAGATAGTAGTTTTTCAGAAGAGGACCTGGGATCCTAACACACCCCATGCTGAATATGTCAGCGGTATGCTCTGGCAGAAGTAAGTGCATACTGGACTACATAGCAAGAGAAGAGCACAGCCAACAGATCAAGGGAAGAGACTACTACTCTCTTCTTGGCATTGGTGTGTTGCATATCAATTACTATTTAGAGACATGTGGCCATTTGAGTTAGATTCCTACCTCAGACATTAAAAAAAATTCAGAACAGAGAAACTTAGAAGTGGAAGCTCTGAGTGGAGAGGTGAATATTCTAGGGATAGGCCATATAATGGCAACAATGGATAAGTGAATATAATTTCATTGGAGCATCAAGAGCTTTGTGTCTGGAAGCACAGCTTGTACCTTCCTCTTGCTGCTTCTGCTGCTTCGCCTGCACCTGCTGCTATCTTCCCCTGCCGCTGTTTTGGCTGCTGCTGCTTTTTGGTGCTTCACCGCCACTTGACCCCTTCCCCATCTTTCTTCAGGTTATTATATTCTTGTGGTAGTTGTATTTTTCCCTATACTGTTATATTTAGTTTAAACTATAAGAAATACAATTTCTTTTTCCCTGACTTCACAAAAAAAGTCCATGTTGTGGTGAGTTTGTTCTACCAGGGGAGGGATCCACCCTAACCCAGTACAGGATGTCAGTGCAAGAAAGGTTGAAAAGCTGGAGCATGTCCAGTTGAGAGCTGCTAAGGCCTCTAGGGCTCTGAGATTAGAATCATAGAATCATAGAATCATAGAATCATAGAATCATAGAATGGTAAGGTTGGAAGGGACCTCAAGGATCATCTAGTTCCAACCTCCTACCATAGGCAGGGACACCTCCCACTAGTACAGCTCACTCAAGGCCTCCTCCAACCTGGACTTCAACAACTCCAGGGAGGGAGCAGCCACAACCTCCCTGGGCAACCTGTTCCAATTCCTCACCACCCTCACTGGAAAGAACTTCCTCCTAACATCCAGTCTAAATCTCCCCTCTGCCACTTTAAACCCATTGCCCCTTGTCCTGTCATTACAAGACCTTGTAAATAATCCCTTTCCCAGCCTTCCTGTAGGCCCCCTTCAGATACTGGAAGTCTACTATTAGGTCCCCTCAAAGCCTTCTCTTCTCCAGGCTGCAGAGCCCCAACTCTCTCAGCCTGTCCTCATAGCAGAGCTGCTCCAGCCCTCTGATCATCTTCGTGACCCTCCTCTGGACCTGCTCCAAAACTTCCATGTCCTTCCTGTGCTGCGGGTTCCAGAACTGCACACAGTGTGCTGAGGGTTCCAGAACTGCACACAGTTAGACTAGACTAGAGAAGACAAAACTAAGGACTGTTTTCCTAACCTAAAGAGGAATTACATAGAAGATGAAGCCAGGCAATTCTCTGGGTACACAGAGAAAGACGAAAACCAAGCTGCAGCAAAGGAAATTCTGATCAGACATAAGGAAAATTTTTCAATGAAGCAGTTTGCTCCAAATGCGCAGATAAATCTTTGACTTCAAAGGTATGAAAAACTTGACTAGATGAAGCCCTGAGCCAGCTGATTTGAAGATAGCTCAGGGTGGGGAGGGAGAGAGAAGGGATCATCTGGGGTGACTTTCAGAGGGCCCTTCAGCCTCCTTGTTTGATTCTGTTTTTTTCTCTGTTTCTGATGTCTTGGACACACACATGTGCTCTCTGTTACGGACTAGTGTGTATTTAGGCAAGCTGAGTGCAAATCCCTTCGAAAGTAGCATTCCCACAGTGTAAGAGAGAAAAGGCTCCACTCATTTCTGCAAGAAGCTCTCCAGTGTGCTAAGGAAGGGAGCATTTATGTCATCCTCTCCCTTATCCTTTTCACTGTGGTTATCTTGCACAGTCTCAAACTTATATGCTGTGTTTAAAGGCAACAGGCAAACTTGCACTTATTTATTCTAGAAAGGTCACTTCAGCTGTTGTATCTGGGTTCTGCAAAGTCCAGCCATGACTCAATCTTGCATCTTAGCTGATTTAGGTAGCAAGAAGCCAATCGCATTGCTTGTGTTCACACAACCAGAGTGAGTCAGTAGCTTGGCTTAAAGTTGTGACTGCAAGCTCCTGGCTGCCAGAGCTTTAGTCTGTCACCTGATGGCTCCTTTTTTTTTTTTTGACCTCAGTTCTAACTTAGTACTTTCAGAATCCAGACATAACAGTGTGACTTCTCATCCCTTAAACATGCACAATCCCAGTGGCTGGAGGAACTACCAATCTGCAGCAAACTTCCCAGGCAGATGACTTCGACCCAGGCAGGGTGTCAAGTGGGCATACACTGTAGGCCCATTCTCCATTGCACCCTCAGAGACAGGCTATCTTGCAGGGAACAAGGGTGAGCTAGTGCCCCGCACTGCTGAGATGTGACTCCACTGAAACCTCCAGATAGTTTGTCATGTACAGGCCTTCTGCTGTACTTCACAACAGACCAAGTGCACCCTGAGCACAGCCCTTTGAAACATGCCACTTGTCTGTATGACCCTGCAGAATAAAGTGGGCATGTTGCTTTGGGCTATTATCTGTGGGCACAGCTTTTGGGATGAATTAACTCTTTTATCTGTGAAAACACAGCCTGAAACTCTATGTTTTCATCATGGCAACCTGCATTTTTTCTGAAGCAAAAGATGGTTGTGATTCTGTTTGTCCAACCTTGGATCTTTTGAAATGGATTTCATCCACTTAACGTTTGCTTAAATGCACATTGTATGGCCAAAGTTTCCTGTGCCCCTGTCTGTTTGTTTTCAAGCACTAAGGAGGGAGGGATTGCTCTGCAGTGCTCACTAGGTATAAATTCAGCATTACGTTTCTGGGGAAGGAGCCTGGGGAGGCACAGCTGCTACAAACCCACTCTGGCATGGATGAGAAGTCATTTAACTGGAATCATCCCTATGTTTAGTCACCACTACTGCTCCATCCACAATGGGCAAAGATGATACGTGGCCTTGGTTTGGATTTTGTTCCACAACAACAGTCACATGCAGTTTCTGTTTCTTCTGCATTAACAAAGTTTTGGAAAATACATGTGTGCATGAAACTAACAGCTGTGTTGTTCCTTTACAATTTTTCTTTTAAAATAGACTGCCAAAATCAATGACCTCCCACTATGCAGGGATGCCATTCAGAGGCACCTGGACAGGCTGGAGAGTGGGCCCAGGCCAACCTCATGACATTCAACAAGGCCAAGTGTAAGGTCCTGCACCTGGGTAGGCACAATCCCAAGCACAAATTCAGGCTGGGTGGTGAATGGCTGGAGAGCAGCCCTGAGGAAAGGGACCTTGGAGTCTGGGGTGATGAAAAGCTCAACATGTGCCTGCAGTGTGCACGTGCAGCCCAGACAGCAACTGAGTGCTGGGCTGCATCAAGAGAAGTGTGGCCAGCAGGGCAAGGGAGGGGATTCTGCCCCTTTACTCTGCTCTTGTCAGAGCCCACCTGGAGTACTGTGTGCAGTTCTGGAGCCCTCAGCACAGGAAGGACATGGAAGTGTTGGAGCGGGTCCAGAGGAGGGTCATGAAGATGATCAGAGGGCTGGAGCAGCTCTGCTATGAGGACAGGCTGAGGGAGTTGGGGCTCTGCAGCCTGGAGAAGAGAAGGCTTTGAAGGGACCTGATAGTAGCCTTCCAGTATCTGAAGGGGGCCTACAGGAAGGCTGGGGAGGGACTATTGACAAGGTCTTGCAACGAGAGGACAAGGGGCAATGGGTTTAAAGTGGCAGAGGGGAGATTTAGACTGGATGTTAGGAGGAAGTTCTTTCCAGTGAGGGTGGTGAGACACTGGCAGAGAGGTTGCCCAGGGAGGTTGTGGCTGCTCCCTCCCTGGAGGGGTTGAAGGCCAGATTGGAGGAGGCCTTGAGTGAGCTGTACTAGTGGGAGGTGTCCCTGCCTATGGCAGGAGGTTGGAACTAGATGATCCTTGAGGTCCCTTCCAACCTTACCATTCTATGATTCTATGCTTCCAAGTGTTCCATATGTTTAGTTGACTTTGAAACAGATCATGTTCTTCAACTCTCCCTTAAATCATCTTCTTTCTACATGAGCTGCTGTTTCCCTCTCTTATGAATGGGTGATCTCCCTGATGATTAAACAACAAATATAATTTTCTCACAGTCTGTGTAATTGTGCAGTATTGGAAAGAATAGAATAAAATGGAACTATGACTCAGTGCTTGGCAGGGTGTCTAGAAGGAGGGTGTATGAGAAGTGATGAATATGTTGGGGATTTCTGCTCAGAAATTCAGTTTTTAAATACACACTTAGCTGATACAATTAATTAAAAGATGAAGTGCTTACTAAGTACTTGACTAATCTAACTGGGACAAGGCAATAAAGCAGTTTATATTTCTCCATCAGTCTGCAAGTCAAAATAGCAGTATCTACCACTATAGATAAATAACCTTGGCAGAATTCCTGTGATAACCCTGATTCCTAAGGCTTTCTAAGTCAGCTCTTTTCCTTTCTGTAGCTCATAGTCAGCTGATCCCTCTGATATTTTTAATCATAGAATCATAGAATGGGAAGGTTGGAAGGGACCTCAAGGATCATCTAGTTCCAACCCCCTGCCATAGGCAGGGACACCTCCCACTAGTACAGCTCACTCAAGGCCTCCTCCAACCTGGCCTTCAACACCTCCAGGGAAGGAGCAACTACAACCTCCCTGGGCAACCTGTGCCAGTGTCTCACCACCCTCACTGCAAACAACTTCGTTCTAACATCCGGTTTAAATCTTCCCTCTGCCAGTTTAAACCCATTGCCCCTTGTCCTGTCATTCCAAGACCTTGTCAATAGTCCCTCCCCAGCCTTCCTGTAGGCCTCCTTCAGATACTGGAAGACTACTATAAGGTCTCCTCGACGCCTTCTCATTTCCAGGCTGCAGAGCCCCAACTCTCTCAGCCTGTCCTCATAGGAGAGCCACTCCAGCCCTCTGATCATCTTTGTGGCCCTCCTCTGGACCCACTCCAATGGGTCCATTTTTAATTTGTTTCTCTCTCAATTCTATGAACTACCAGTCATATTTTTCTTCAGGTATACATGCACAATTCCTATTGATTTTAATCGCTGCTGGTAATTATGGAATAGAGAACTATTTGGTTCTATTTTTTTTTTTTTTAAATACAAATGAATCTTTATTCTGAGAAAACTCTGCCTAGGTGAGGTTTTGTACTGGTTTTAGGCTAATTGAAATATTTTAATGGAGAAAATTATACTATAGACTGTGGAAGGAAAACAATGCTGATGTCTACTTCACTCACAGGCTTGCTGAGATGTATAAGAACCTAAAACATAGGTAACACAGTCTCTCAGGCACAGCATCTCAGGCTGTCTAGCAGCTTCTGCCTTTCTCCTCTCTGCTGAGTAACCTCACTAACCACTTTTCTTCAAACTCCCCTGGCCAATCCTCCAAACTCACCTTGCACGTAAGGCAAACCTTGGGGTAAGGTATAGGGGTGGGGAGAAGGTGGAAGGGTGGTTGGAAGCCCCTCCTGGGGTCTCTGATTTCTGGGAGGGGAGTTGTGTTTCTGTATTACCTTTAACTTGTATATTTCTGTAAATATTCCTGTATATAGTGCATATATCTGCTTGTACATTGTGCTAGGCTGTAAACAGAGCTTCAGTCTTTAACTTCCAGCTGGTTGAGCCTAGTCTGGGGGATTTTGCAAAGTGTGGGGGGGCAGGGAACTCCCAAACCATCACAGGTTTTCAAAAGAAATGCTTTGTGCAAGTAATTTCATCCTCAAAGTTAAAAATCTTCTCTTCTGAAATAAGAAGACAGCTTCTTGCAGAAGCACTTAACTTACTTTCGGGTTTTATCGCTAAAGATATGAGCATTTGTCTCAGAATTTTTTCCAAGGCTATATAAAGCAAAAAAAAAAATTCCAAAGAAGCAGCTGTTGGTCATTTTCCTCTCCACAGAGCCATGACTAGAGTTGGTGTCTTTTAGTGCTAGATGAGAGCTACGTCAGTGACAGAGTCCCAGGGTAACAATAACTGATAAGATGAGGACAATGGATTCAAACCAAGAAAACACATGCTGCTGACCAGCTCAGAATGAATCAAGGTAAAGCAGAGAGGTGCGATGTGAGGCAGCAGATTAAATGTTAGTAAAGACTTACCTAGGAAAAAAATTGATTTCATTCATTGTCTTAAGGTCATTCACTCACAAAAAACTACTTGCTGCTTGGGTAGCTGGATCTCTGGGACACATTCTTCTCATCTGTTATTCCCTGGGATGGTGTGAGCTTGGAAATTTTGCTGGGAGTATCTCCTTGGACCGTTCAAATACCTGTCACGTACCCATACAGAAACCCTTGCGTACCAAGCTAATGGTCTGTGATGTGGAGCTGAGGACATTGCCTTCCTGGCTTCATTGTGAATCCCAGGCTAAGCCTCGTGCAGCCACAGCTTCATTCACGTGGAAGACATGAAGGAGGGAGAATTACAAACAGCTCATCTTCTGGGATGGGGGACTTGTCTCTTCTGGTGACCTCGTGTGTTGGGCCTGCTCCTTCATCCCAGTGGCAAGTGGGTGCACTGAGTCACCGCTGTGGTAGTGACTTCAGTCATAACAGGCATAATGCACTGCTCCTGAAGTCCCCACACACTCAACGGACTGCTCTCATATCTCTTGTATTCTATCACTATCATACACTAGAGTGACTCTTGTGGAGACCCAGTGCCCTAAATTACCCTTGGAGCATGTGATGTCCCCAGGCAGTTTGAGAAACATCTGCCATTCCTGTTTTCTGTGAGAGACACTAAGAATGAAATGGGACCTCCTGTGCCAAGTGGCTCCTATTCTTCCACTGCTACAGAGTTGGAATTAGAATGCAAAGTACAATAAGTGACAAGAAATGTAAACCATCAGGAATGTAAATAGAGACATTTCAGCCGTGTATGGAAGTAACAGATGCAAATTTGCATATGGTGGTGTGTATTTTGTGTAAATTGATAGATGACACAGAGAGTAAAGAGATCATACTAGAAACAGCTCAGTCTCAGTCAGTCCAGCAGGGATCAAAGATCTATAGAATCATAGAATCACAGAATCATAGAATGGTTTGGGTTGGAAGGGATCTTTAAAAGTCTTTTAGCCCAACCCCTTTCCTGCAGTAAGCAAAGACATCTTCAACTAGATCAAATGGCTCAGAACCCTGTCCAACCTGATCTTGAATGTTTCCATCAATGGGACAGGTATCACCTCTCTGGGCAACCAATTCCAGTGTTTCACCACCCTGATTGTAAAAAAACTCTTCCTGTTATCCCCTCTTTTAGTTTAAAACTATTATCCCTCATCCTATCATAACAGGCCTGTCAAAGAAAAATCTTTCTTCTGGGGGCCCTTTAAGTACTGAATGACCACAATGAGGTCTTCCTGGTACCCTCTTTTCTCCAGCCTGAGCAGCTCTTTCAGCCTTTTGTCATAAGAGAGTTGTTCTAGCCTTCTGATCACGTTCATGACCTTCCTCTGGATTGCTCCACAAGGCCCAGGTGTTTCCTGGATTGAGGACTTAAGAGCTACATGCAGTACTCCAGGTGGGGTATAACTAGAGTGGACTAGAGTGACAGAATCATCTCCCTTGACCTGCTGGCCACACTTCCTTTAATGCAGCCCAGGACATGGTTTGCCTTCTGGGCTGTGAGCACACATTGTTGTCTCATGTCCAGCTTTCCATCCACCAGTACCCCAAGGTCCTTATCTGTAGAGTTGTTCTAAATCACATCATCCCCAGCCTGTATTTACACCAGGGATTGCCCAAAACAAGATGCAGAACCTTGCACTTGGTCTTGTTGAACTTAACAAGGTTCAGTAGAACCAATTTATGAGCTTGTCTAGGTCCCTCTGGATGGCATCCTGTCCCTCAGACATGTCAACTGCACCTCTCAGCTTGGAGTCATCTGCAAACTTGCAGAAGGTACACTCCATCCTATTGTTTATGTCACTGATGAAGATTTAAACAACACTGGTCCCAGTATGGGCCCCTGAGAGACACCACTTGTTACCAATCTTCATCTGGGCATTGAACCATTGACCACTACCCTCTGGGTATGACCATCCCACCCATTTCTCATCCACCAAACACTCACCAAATTCCTAGCTCTCCAATTTACAGAGAAGGATGTTGTGGGGCACTGTGCCTAATGGCTTGCAGTAGTCCAGATCTGTAACTCTTCTCTGGTTCACTGATGTAATCACTCCATCATAGAAGGCCACTAGGCTAATGAAGCAGGTCTTGGCCTTGGTGAAACCATGCTGACTGTCTTGCATCATGTCCCTGTCCTCCACGTGTCTTAGCACAGCTTCTCTGTTCAGTGAGCTTCTGTTCAGTGAGCTTCCTAGGCACAGAACTGAGGCTGACAGGATTATCTTTTTTTATAAAAAAAGAAATGCAATGTTTTCCTTTTTCCTGTCACCAGGGATTTCATCTTGCTTTTTAAATATCATAGAGAGTAGCTTGGCAACTACATCAGCTAATTCCCTCAGGACTCTGATATGCATCTCATCAGGTCTCATAGACTTATGTGTGTTCAGATTCCTAAGATGATCTTGGATGTGGAAACAACTTTGCTCTCCAGACCTCACCCATCTTATGCTCTATCCACTTGAGAGGTGTGGGAAGAGAGGTTGCCAGAGAAGAGTGAGACAAAAAAGTTATTGAGTACCTCAGCCAACTCCTTGTCCTTTAACAATTTGCCAGTCTTGCTCATTGGGGGCATGGCTTCACCAAGGGCAGATCTTGCCTGACAGATTTAGTGGCTTTTTATGATGAAGCCCCAGCGACAGTGGACAAGGGAAGGGCAACTGATGTCATCTACCTGGACCTGAGTAAGGCATTTGCCTATGTCCCACATGACATCCTGGTCACCAAACTGGAAAAACATGGACTTGATGGGTGCAGCACTGCTGGGTAAGGAATTGGCTGGATGGTGG
>VWZE01014158.1:0-10014 GCA_013396675.1 Eubucco bourcierii
ATTAAAATATTCTAATTAGCCTCAAACCAGCACGCTAATATCCGATCTAAATCTGCCCTTCTCTAGTTTGTATCCACTGCCCCTTGTCCTGCCACCACAGATGTTTGTAAACAGTCTCTCTCCATCCTTCTTGTAGCCTCCTTTAGGTACTGGAAAGCTGCTATTGGTCTCCCTGAAACCTCCTCTTCTCAAGACTGAACAATCCCAACTCCCTCAGCCTGTCCTCATAGCACAGGTGTTCCAACCCCTTGATCATTTTTCTGATTCTGAAATTATTGCTAATACTGCCTACAAGCTGCAGAATTAAAGATATTTTGGAACACTAGTAGTAACCTTACAGAAATCATGAAAGTGACTAGATGTATCTTTTGCCTAGGTTCTTTTTCCATAACAACAACAAAATTAAATTGACCTCGACAGAAACCAAGCATTAAAGATATTAACACACTTCACTGTTTTGTGGATAAGGAAAAAACATTACTGATTTTCCCACTATGACTTTTAATTTTGTTTTGCATTTCATCATACAGTGTTTAAAAGGAGAGGCTTTTATATCCTAAGAGAAGGCAATGGTTTATAGTTTACTTTTACTACTATTAAGATCTAATCTATCACTCATGCAGTCGATTGTATTTGACAAGCAGCTTCTTAAACTTGAACTTTGTCATGTGGTGACAGATAACTCTGCTTGTTTGTGCTATTTCCTTCTTCACAGGGGCCTCACTATGAAGTATCTCATTATTAATCACTGTCTCTGGATATAATTTATCGTACCACAAAGGCTTAAAAAACAGAAAAAATGCCTCCAACAATAACCAAACCTATGAAAAATCCAGAGGATAATGAAAAGAAGACTTTATACTATCACCTTGGAATTGTGACAAACAGTATTTCCTGAAAAGACAAAGAAACAGCAATTTGTTGGAGGCAAGAATACATGGGAAGAACATTTCACACTTCTTGACTCATATTCTTTAAAAAATAGTGGGGATAGTGCATTCCAAACATTTGGTACATTTTAAAGACTGTAAAAGCACACATCTGAAAACAATATATTTATTGTGAAAAATAGTTCCAGATCAATGTGTTGGAAGAGACCATTATCATTGGTGAACTTAAAACTAAAGAACACAAATGTGCTAGAGTTTGTGGTGATCATTGTTTAGAGCTAAGTGTCCCAAAGTCAAATAAAAATCTTCCAGGGAATCTGTTCCAAATCCACAGGTCCTTTTGTCTTTCCCTCAGTGGGCTTCTTCCTTGCTTTGATCAGGCCATCCAGCAGTGAGTAACCTCTGTGTCCATATTATTTCTTTCAATTTACTAACACTATCATCACAGAAACTAGGTGTGATCATACTTCTTTCCCTTTTACTTTGCCAAGTACAAAATGCTTTATATACTTCTCTGTGTGAATTTAAAGTACACTACAGTTTAGGAAAAAACGATTTTTATATCCCTTTTCTTTTGGCATAAGTGGTAAGACAGCGCCATAGAAGAAAGGATTTATGAAGGGAAAAATACTCAAACCTGAAATTGTTATTCACTGTTTTTACTTTAAATGACAGCTCACTTACTTTATATAACCTTTGATACAATGTTTTACACAATTTTGTTAGGGATGTCTCTAAAGTACTGTTATATTTTAGAAGGAAATGTTAATACTCCAAATGTTTCATTCTTGTTTTGGATGTAATTGGGGAGATAAACCACTTACTGTATTCACAGGGACTTGAAATTATTGCAGTTTTAATGAATGTCACTTCTCTGGTAAATGATCAAATGCAAGAAGTGTATGTGAAGCATAAAAAAAAAAACCCACAACCCTGTTCTATCAACATATATAAAAGGAATTTGTTTTGCACTTGTGATGTTTTTCAGTCATTCCCTATTATAATGTGAAGAGGTTTATCTGAGAGCTGTTTTAATACAGGTTGAGAGAAGGACAATATAGCTACATCGAAACACGTAAGTTTGCATGAAGGCAGAATGTAAGAACTGGGAGGCCAATCAGCCTGCACATTCCTTGGAGAGGTTATAGAGTCCCAGGGCAGTTGTTTGAAACAGCCCTGCAAGGCTAGTTTACAGAGAGGCTTCCTGTCTCAAACCTCAAAGTTTATCTGCAGAGAAATATTCTATTTTAAATCTTATTGTTGAGCTGGGTTGGTGCTTTTGGTTCATGTTTGCTTGCTTTATTCTCAGCAGGTAAAATGGAGTTTATTAGGTTGTCTATTATAATAAGAACTGAGGTGATGATTTGTGGTCCTAGCAGTAGTCCAATAGGCTGAATTGTTTTGGCAGTGAAAACAAAACCAGTTTCCAGGAATTGTAAGGTTGGAACACACTGTGGCTTGTAGACAACAGTACTCGTGTCTACCAAACCTCTAAGTATCGTAAAGCTTCGTTTCATCAAAACCAATTACAGTTTTTCATCAGAATCTGCTTTCTATATGTGAGCTTATTTTCCAGCTGACAGCATAGGTAGCATTTAAAAGAAATAGTATGCAGTTCTTAAACAAGTTTAACAACAAAGACTTCTTATTTAATGACCATGATGCTACCAGAGCAATCACTGTGCACATACAGCACCAGGCAAACCTGCTGACTGATTTCATTTCTTTCTGTTTTCAGGTGATTCTACAGCTTTTAACAAAATAAATACAAAAATACCCACAAATTTTACATTAGAAGGCATTTCTAGGCCATAGTTTATCTCACATATTCAAGGTTACTTCAGGATATACATAATGCATGCAAGAGCATGCATGAATATAAGAGCGTTCAAAAGAAGTACCCTTATTAGACCAAATTTGACACTGGGTGCACAATGACCACATACTGATTTGCAAACATTTGCAACAATGTGAACTGTCATAATGCAACCTGGTCTAGTGAAAAGTGTTCCTGCCCATGGCAGAGTGATTTGAAATACATGATCTTTAAGGCTCTTTCCAACCCAAACCATTCTATGATTCTATGATAATGTCATAGTTAATCGCACCCACTCTAAACCTTTGACTGTAAGAAGGGTAGATAAGGATAGACACACATAATTTTGTATGGGTAAATCTGTATGAACAAAATCTTGAATAACTCATATTTTTATCACAAAAGGTTGCCCAGTTCTTGAAATTGTAGCTTGCCATTTTCATGTCTAGTTGTTCGCTAAGAAAATTAAGGAATTTTGTGATTCCCATGAACTGTTTTGAAAATCTCTGCAAAAATATAGAATGATAGTTGAGAGTTGGATGAAATTAAATCCTTTTATCGGTATGTGGTATTAATTAGAACCTGGGATACAGTATAATGACTGCTCAAGGTTTTTAGATCAATTTCTGTAGTGGTTGCAAGGGACCAGTTTTAATGATGTAAATTAGAGAACGCGAGTTAATCTCTTGGCAAAGGTCTGAGAAGCTTTTTGGGGTTTAAAAAGGTAGCACAGCATGGCATTTCTCTACAGCTGACCACCATTCTTTTGTAGCTTGGATAATCTTTCTGTGGGGTGTGATAGTACCATTCTGAAAGGTGAGGAAGAATTAAAAGATTCTTCACAATACATATGATCAGCTAGTACTCATGTACTTGAAAATGATTCAATCTTTCTGCTACAGTGCAACATTCATGTCTTGAAACATTGTGCTTATCATTTTATTGTGTTTTCTGATACTGCCTCCAAGGGATACAAGCCCTCTAAAAAGAACCAGATAGGATGAAGGAAACGAGAAGATAAGAACAAAAGATCCTGAAATGATTCCCTCTGGTCCCTTATGTAAGATTCTCTGTGGAATGTGTATTCTGCAAGTTAGAAAAGAAAGACCAGTAATTCAGCCACTGCTATGACTTTTTTTTTTCCTTATTCTGTGTATTCCTTCAAGATCCTGAAGCTTCTCATGTAGTAAATAACGGATATCAACATTGTAATTTGTTATGAATATTCCTTTGTGCTGCAAAATCTGCTTTTTGTTTTGCTACTCTTCTAAGAATAGATATTTTGGAACATGCCTTGCTCAAATTTTTGCTAAGTACTGAATAATTATGAGAAATCAGTGAAAAATAAAAATGTTTGGCATAAAATAGTTGATCTCGCCTGTATGAAAGAAATTTAGTGAACAATCTCTACATCACTAGCAGTACTTAGGTTGTTCTTCCAAAGGTAAAGTAGGCAGATATATGAAAATATGGTCATGAAGAAAACAGCATCTACAGTCGACTTGTTAGAGGGCAGAGATGCCATCCAGAGGGTCCTGGACAGGATGGAGAGGTGGACCCAAGCCAATCTCACGAAATTCAACAAGGCCAAGTGTAAGGTCCTGCACCTGGGTAGGCATAATCCCAAGAATACAGGATGATGGTGAATGGCTGGAGAGCAGCCCTGAGGAAAAGGACCTGGGGGTCTGAGTTGATGAAAAGCTCAACATGAGCCTACAGTGTGCACATGCAGTTCAGATGGCCAACTGAGTCCTGGGATACATCAAGAGAAGCGTGGCCAGCAGGACAAGGGAGGGGATTCTGCCCCTTTACTCTGCTCTCATCAGACCCCACCTGGAGTACTGTGTGCAGTTCTGGAGCCCCCAGCACAGGAAGGACATGGAACTGTTAGAGTTGGTCCAGAGGAGGGTCATGAAGACGATCAGAGGGCTGGAGCAGCTCTGCTATGAGGACAGGCTGAGAGAATTGGGGTTCTTCAGTCTGGAGAAGAGAAGGTGTCGAGGGGACCTGATAGTAACCTTCCAGTATCTGAAGGGGGCTGGGGAGGGATTATTTAAAAGGTCTTGTAATGACAGGACGAGGGGCAATGGGTTTAAACTGGCAGAGGGGAGACTTAAGCTGGATGTTAGGAGGAAGTTCTTTACAGTGAGGGTGGTGAGGCACTGGAACAGGTTGCCTAGGGAGGTGAATGCTCCCTCCCTGGATGTGTTCAAGACCAGGTTGGACGAGGTCTTGAGTAACCTGCACTAGTGGGAAGTGTCCCTGCCTATGGCAGGGAGTTGGAACTAGATGATGCTTGAGGTCCCTTCCAATCTTACCATTCTATAGTTCTATGATCAGCTGTCCCTCTTTCAAAGTACCTGATTTAAGACCAGAGTATACAGTGGTTGTTTCATCACTAAATTATTCCACATTCGTCACTGGTGTAGTCATGAGGACCTCACAGCATCTCTTCCCACCTGCCCCCCAGAAAAAGTGATGATAAGGTAAATTTTTGAGCTAAACATAAAACCCTAAAGGAAGGAATCAATTTATAGTTGTGAGGTCAAGAGATCAATCCTGATTTTAATGGATTCAGTGAATAATTTGTCAGTTACATATTTTGTCCAAGTTAAGATCTTAATACAGTTCCTTTGGAAACAGAACTGCAAACTGCTGAGACACCTTAGGATACTGAAATAAAGTTGAATTATTTCACATTCGGCACTTGGAGTTCAAATTTTCTTCGGTCCTTTTTATATTTGCATCTATCCACAGTTTGCACATATCAAGGTAATAACTTCTGTTATGGCATCTCATCTTCAACCCGGAGATGAGTAGGCTTCGAAGAGACCTTATAGTAGCCTTCCAGTATCTGAAGGGGGCCTACAGAAAGGTTGGGGAGAGACTATTTACAAGGTCTCATAATGACAGGATGAGGGGTAGATTCAAACTAGATATTAGAAAACGGTTCTTTCCAGTGAGGGTGGTGAGACATTGGAACAGCTTGCCCAAGAAGGTTGTGGCTGCTCCCTCCATGGAGGTGTTCAAGGCCAGGTTGGATGAGGCCTTGAGTAACCTGTACTAGTGGGAGGTGTCCCTGCCTATGGTCGGGGGTTGGAACTAGATGATCTTTGAAGTCCCTTCCAACCTAAACCATTCTATGATTCTATGAATCTCTGAAATTGTCCTTAGTTTATTTTGTTCTCTTCCTTTTGTGCCATTGCTTTGTTTTTAGCCATTTTGAATGCAGTTACACAAAACAACTTAGGAAATGTAAAAACTTCCTAAGCTTTGCCAGAAACAGAATCATACATTCTAAAAGAGAATTTCTGTGTTAAAGAGGAGCTACTGTTAGACATGTAAGATTAATTGTGGACATATTCACAGGTAACTATGATAATGACACCTAATGACCATTTAGGAGAATAACAAAGTTGCATTGATTTTCCAGGCAATATATTTTGTGTAAATACTTCGGATTATAAGATGGTTGTGGACAATTCGTGTAAAGCCAGACATTTTATGCATCTTTCTAGTCTCATAATGTTTAATGTCTTTGTTATTTTTGGAAGCTAACTGATGCCATTGGATATTCATAAAGTGGGTCACAATTTAATTAACAGTCTGTAGAAGTGTCAAACTTATTAACACTAGGGACATTTTCTTTCCCCTGTAAATACAATTATGTAACTTGAGTTGTGGAGTTGAAGAAATGAATGTTTGAAACATCTACAGACCAGAATCAAGGCAGTGAATTATTGAACACCTTGCTAAATAGTGACCTATTAAATAATTCTCAAATTGAAATGGAATTGGAATGAATACTTCATTGAAAATAAATTTAAATGTCAATGTTTCCAATGGTGACTTTAGTGACAGAGTTCAGTGGCAGTTTTAGCCAGTAAACAGAGTGAAATCTGTTCCTGGAATGTGTTGATAGCAATCTCCTCCTGAATCCTGGGAGGAATATAGGGAACTTGTCAAAGTAGACAGAGATCAGGTCAGAAATGCTAAAGCCCAGAATTAAATCTGGCCAAGGACATCAAGAGGAACAAAAAAAGTTTCTGAAGGTATTTTAATAATAATTAAAAAGACTAAATAGGGGTGGGGGCTCTATGGAAGGAAACAGGGGACCTGATAACCTGAGATAAGGAGAAGGTTGAGGTACTCAACAATTTTTTTGCCACAGTCTTCACCAGCAGTGTCTATAACCAGACCACTCAAGTAACAGAAGGTAAAAGAAAGAACTGGGGAAATGAAAAAAATGCTCACTATAAGCACGATCAGGTTTGAGACCACCTAGAAATCCTGAATTGGTTGATAACACCAAACTGTGTGGTGCAGCTGACATACTGAAGGGATGCCATCCCGAGAATGAGAGATGGGCCAGAGCCAGTAACAACCTCGTGAAATTTAACAAAGTCAAGTGCAGTGCAAGGTCCCATATCTGAATTAGGGAAATCCCAAGTGCAAATACAGGTTTGGCAGAGAATGAATAGAGAGAAAACCTGAGGAGGAGGACTTGAGGGTGCTGCTGGATGAGAAACTCAACATGTAGTTGACAATGTGCACTTGCAGAACAGTCAGCTGTATTTTGGGGCACACAAAAAAAACGATAGTCACCAGGTTGCAGAAGTTGATTCTCCCCCTCTGCTCTGCTCTCAGGAAGTACTCTGTGCAACTCTGAAGCCCCCACACCAGAATGACATGGAACTATTAGAATGAGTCCAGAGGAAGACTCATCAGACTGTTTGATCAGACTGAAGCAATTATCCTATGAAGATAGGCTGCAAAAGTTGGAGTTATTCAGCCTGGAGAAGAGAAGGCTCTGGATGAGACCTTACAGCAGCCTTTCAGTACTTGAAGAGGACCTACAGAACAGCTGGAGAGGGTCTCTTTACAATAGCATGAACTGACATGGTGAGAGGCAATAGTTACAAACTGGAAGAAGCTAGACTTAGATTAGACACTAGGAAGAAATTCTTCAACATGAGGGTGAAGGGCCATTGGAACATGTTAACTAGAGAAGTAGTGAAAGGCTTCTACTCTTGAACTGTTCAAAGCCAGCCTGGATGGGGAGTAGAGCAATTTGATCTATCTCCAAGGTCCCTTCCAATCCAGACCATTCTGCGATTCTATGATTCCATGAGAGCTGGCCAGAAAAAAAAAAGAAAAAAAAAAAGAAACTTCTTTTCCCGTATTTGTCATTTTCTGAAGTACTTTAACATCTGATACCTATGATCAAAACAGCACTTTGAATATATATATTAAATGTTTTAATGTAAAATTTAATGACAATGCAGGACTGCATTTCTTGTCAAGAGATGTGACAGAAAGCATGTTTAGCATTACACAGCAAGAGGGTTAATGATGCTTATAAGAGTAGAAGGGTGAGAAGAATTAAAAAGAACTGGTTGTTTGCTTGTTTGGTTTTTTTTGTTTGTTTGTTTTTTCCCTTTAAGGCAGTATTGACAGATATGGGATGTTAGTAAATATGTACCTTTGGAAAGTCCCAAGTGATGGACAGGAATGAAGAGGAGGACAAAATCTAGATCAACCATAAACCACCATCCATAAATTGATGCTATTCAGAACAAAAGGACAGTTGTTCTTATGTTGCTGAAAACCCTAATGTTATTTTTCTTTTTTACTATCTTCTTTAGATCTACTTCAGACAATCCAGAAATCCACTTGACTGAAATAAGCTAATGTGATGGATTGAACTGAAACTGCTGCAGTTATTCATACCATGCTATGGTCATGCCAGCTTCAAAAATGAAAGTACTGGCTAGAGCAAAGTATTATGGGGCAGCACAGGAGGCTTTCTGTTCAGGTTGCTGCTTCTGGGTTCCAGGTTCTTGGGTGTGGATGGCTCTCTGGAGGCATAATGGGAGTCAACGATCTGCTGGTCTGGGTTTTCTGTTTTGTGTTGGGGTTTATTTCTTCCCTCCCTGTGTATTTCACCATGATTCTTCTGCAGATATGTTAAGGCTAAGATAATCATACATTGTATTATTAGATCAATTAGATTATTACCTGAGGTAATTCTTAATTATAATTATGATGTCTCATGTTATATTAAACTCTTATCTCTTTATCTCAACCCTAAGTTTGTGTGTTGCCTCACCTGTGCCAACCCTCATTTTTGTGTTGGGGGAGCAGGAAAATTAGCCCTTGTGCTTGCTGAACGTGAGCAAGCAGTGTGCTCAGGTGGCCTAGAAGGCCAGTGGCATCCTGGACTGTATCAGGAATAACGTGGTCAGCAGGACTAGAGAAGTCATTGTGCCCCTGTACTCAGTATTGGTTAGGCTACACCTTGAGTACTGTGTCCAGTTCTGGGATCTTCATTTTAAAAAAGATATTGAGGTGCTTGAATGCATCCAGAGAAGGACATCAAGGCTGCTGAGGGCTCTGGAGCACAGCTCTGTGAGGAGGAGTTGAGGGAGCTGTGATTGTTTAGCCTGGAGAAGAGGAGGCTCAGGGGATGTCTTATTGCTCTCTATAAGTACCTGAAAGGAGGTTGTAGCCAGGTGGGGGTTAGTCTCTTCTCCCAGGCAACCAGTGCCTGGGCCAGGGAAGGTTTAGGCTGGATGTTAGGAAAAAATTCTTCACAGACAGAGTGACTAGCCATTGGAATGGGCTGCCCAGGGAGGTGGCAGAATGTCTCTGGAAGTTTTTTTAAAAGACTGGATGTGGCATTTGGTGATATGGTTTAGCTGATTAGATGGTATTAGGTAACAGGTTGGACTTGATGATCTCAAAGTTCTTTTCCAACCTGGTTAATTATGTGATTCTATGATTCTCTAAACCATTACACTTAATTAAGCATAAAATCTTGATCCAGTCATTATGCATAACAATGTCATACATCAGTTGAATATAGAATCATAGAATCATAGAATGGTAAGGTTGGAAGGGACCTCAAGGATCATCTAGTTCCAACCCCCTGCCATAGGCAGGGACACCTCCCACTAGTACAGGTTACTCAAGGCCTCATCCAATCTGGCCTTGAACACATCCAGGGAGGGAGCATCCACAACCTCCCTGGGCAACCTGTTCCAGTGCCTCACCACCCTCACTGTAAAGAACTTCCTCCTAACATCCAGTCTAAATCTCCCCTCTGTCAGTTTAAGCCCATTGCCCCTTGTCCTGTCATTGCAGGACCTTGTAAATAATCCTTCCCCAGCCTTCCTGTAGGCCCCCTTCAGATACTGGAAGGCTACTATCAGGTCCCCTCCAAGCCTTCTCTTCTCCAGGCTGAAGAGACCCAACTCTCTCAGCCTGTCCTCATAGGAGAGCTGCTCCAGCCCTCTGATCATCTTTGTG
>VWZE01014159.1:0-14776 GCA_013396675.1 Eubucco bourcierii
GTCTACTTCACTCATAGGCTTGCTGAGATGAATAAAACTAAGAACATAGATAAGACAGTCATCTCTCGGGCTGTTAGCAGCTTCTGGTTTTTCTCCTCTCTGNTGGCTGGGAGCCCCTCCTGGGGTCTCTGATTTCTGAGAGGGGTGTTGTGTTTCTGTATTACCTTTAATTTGTGTATTTCTGTAACTATTCCTGTCTATAGTGTTATATCTCTGCTTGTACATTGTGCTGAACTGTAAATAGAGCTTCAGTCCTTAACTTCCAACCAACTGGGTCTAGTCTGGGTGATTTTATAAAGTGATTTGGAACTCCCAAACCATCACATTTCTTCATAATAAGTGTGAGGATAATAAATATTCCATGTTATTCATTTAGCTCTCGTTTCTTATGTCTTTGTTTGTTTGTTTGGGGTGTGTTTGTTTGTAGGTTTTTTGGGTTTGTTTGCTTGCTTTTGTTCTGTTTTTTTGTAGGACCAATATATCTTAAACCTTTCAGTGTGTCAGAAGCAACACCACCATCTACAAGCAAGTTGTTTATTTATATTGCATGACAGAAATGCTTAAACTCAGATAGACCCAAAACTACAACCACATGAATGCTGCTGCTTAATGAGCCTGATTAGTTTATTAAAACAGATGAAATTTTTTAGAACAAGGTAATATCCATCCAATGTAGATATCACAACTGTAGATATCACAACTGATATTTGCATCACTCTTTTAAGTATGCCCAGTGTCATCCCACCTAGCTTTAGGCACCTAACTGATATATTTGTTAGGAGCATATTTGCCCTACTGTAACTGCGTACAGATGAAGAGAGACAGACACTTTCTGTCACCATCTGGTATCTGGTGAATTCACAAGCTCCTATTTTACTTAAGTGCTTTGAAAATACTGTTCATTCTTTCCAACTTTCCCAGTTTTCAACCTAGGCCCAAAACTAAAAGATTATTGTAATGTCTTCCATATTGCTTCCCATTTGTTTATCAGTTTAGAATATATTATGCACATTAAAATAAAATAGCATGTGAAAGCTTTGGAGCATCCATGTATTCCACATGGATGCTCCACATAGAATCATAGAACAGTAAGGGTGGAAGGGACCTCAAGGATCATCTAGTTCCAACCCCTTCCCATAGGCAGGGACACCTCCCACTAGTACAGGTTACTCAAGGTCTCATCCAACCTGGCCTTGAACACCTCCAGGGAGGGAGTAGCCACAACCTCCCTGGCCCCCTTCAGATACTGGAAGGCTACTCTAAGGTCTCCTGGAAGCCTTCTCTTCTCCAGGCTGAAGAGCCCCAACTCTCTCAACCTGTCCTCATAGCAGAGCTGCTCCAGCCCTCTGATTATCTTCGTGGCCCTCCTCTGGACCCACTCCAACACTTCCATGTCCTTCCTGTGCTGAGGGCTCCAGAAATGCACACAGGACTCCAGGAGGGGTCTGACAAGCACAGAGTATTGCATAGAAATTCATATCGCATAGAAATTCAAAATCAATGCATCAAAATGAAAAAAAACCCCATCCTGCACACATATTTACTGTGTAGTGTTGTCCAGGACTGATCCTCTATTAAAACATTTCATTTGACGATTTTCATTTCAGGAGCAACTAACAAAATGCTGATTGTGTATAGGTTGATATTTCTGAATCCCAAAGGCCCATGGAAAAAAACAGTCATATGGAGGAGAGAGGAACAGTGTGTTGGACACAGATAGTAATGAATTGTAATTGACCTAGCTTAGAGAGCGACTGCAGTGCCCAGTTTTACATGCTGTGTGAAGGACGATAGGAGAAGTAGCACCAGCATTAATTTCAGAGAGCACTGATGGTATGTGTTGCATTGACTCTGACTCCAACTCTAGCATCCTTGTGTTGACAGGTATCTCTCCAGGTTTCCATGAATTAAAAAATGGCACTTCACCAAAACAAAGGTCTTAATCTTTAAAACAGAAAATAAATTTTTAAACTTAAAAAAAAAATTTAAAAAACCAACAACCACAAAAAAAAAAAAAAGGGGTGGGGCAGAAAGTTAATGATGGGAACTTCTGCACAGGGTTGATCAGCTGAGGCTCAGAGTTCCTATCAGATTCTAGTGGCCCTTGGCTTATTGGCTTATGTAGCACAAATGTACAACACAGGCATCCTGGGAGCAGGGTCTGGACACATTAAGTGAGGCAAAAGCAATCTGGGAAGGGCACAGCTTTGTGCTGCTGCAGATATGTTACAGAGCTGACAGTGGCCAGACACATCATCTCTGTAGGGCTCTCCAGACTGGGAGGCTACAGTCACATGTGCAGATGCTTTAGATCACAATAACTGCACTATTTCCCAGTGGAAATCCCAAAAGAGAAGGAAGGAAGCCTCCTAGGGTCTTCGCTTATGTGTGAGCCAAGTCAACTTACAAAAATATAAAAGGAAATTCTTCTTGCCAGGAGGCCATGGAAGCAGCCTCTGGGGCTTCCTGTTAAATATTTTCTTGATAGTCATGAAGCACTCTTCAGTCAGTATTTATGTAACACCAGGGCTCTGTACACCTTTTCCCTGCTCCTTCCACAATGCACTGTCAGATGAAGGTATTTTGAGAGTTACTACTACCTGCCCATGTCCAGAGCTACCTCTAGCACAAAGGGTGAGCCTCTGTGGTTCACTCCGAAATCAGATTCCTTAAATATTTATTTCAGTCACACTCCCAGGAATCAAGACACTCTATTGTAATTACATTCTGTCTGAAATGTATAATAATCAGTTGCCACTTCACATTGCTTTTTAATGGTTGAGCCCAGAGTAATCATACTCTGCACAATCATTGCAAAAGCAAAATTTATTTCTAAAAAAAAGAGTAACAAAAGTATTTCACAACATGAAAACTTGTATGTCAAAGAAACTTTAGCAAACCCATTGTAACCTCCCCTCACAACTCCATGGCTGCTGATTGGTACTTCCTTTTATGCTTCAAGCTGTTTTTAAATTATGATCAAACAACTCCTGATAAGAAGAAATTAATATTTACTCTTCTTTAGACAAGATTTCTTTCTGTGCCAAAGATCACAGTGTTGAGCAAGGTGGTATCATTGCATGCCCACACAGGCCTCCCTACTGCCTTTGGTGTGTGCCAACTGTATGCAGAATTAAAGAGATTAGTACAAAGATGTGACCTTGAAAGCAAGCCTTGACATAGATTTGCTTGGCTGATTGCTTTTTGCCTACACACCCTGGCTGTCAGATTTGATAACTGTTGGACTATGTCTGAAGACACCTCTGGCTCTGTATGCTTAAGAAGGTGTGGAGGGCTGGGCTGGCAGCCCCTTCAGAGCCAGGTCTGGCTATCTCCTCCCAGGGTGTCCAGGCAATGTGACCTGGCTGTTCTGCCACTATTCCATCCCAAAACCTTGGAGTTGTCCTTTAGCACTTCCATTCCACAATCGCAGTGGGTTCCTATGGATCCAAGAAGTGAAAATCTTCCCTGTCCCATGGCGATATGCAGCAGTCTCTGCACAGCATTGTGCCAGGTCAGCAATGGTGCTCTGCTTAATCCTAATTATTTTCACAACATTTCTTGTACTTGCCAAAAGTGTGTTAGATCTTCACCCTTGAGTGTGGTGGTTTGGTGTTGTTTGTCCAAAAGCTGTGCTATAAGAGCTAAGGAAAAATCAAATTTTTTTTGGCATTACATATTAATGAAAACTTCTCCTATACTGTCCAGCTTGAAGAGTAATACATTGGTTGTTTTTAAAATAAAAAGGACCAGAGGATCTGTCTGTGCTTTTTGGGTTTTTTTGTTAGTTGGGGTTTTTTTTTCTTGGTTTGATATTTTTCTTTGTTTGTTTGCCTTTTTTGGTTGCTTGCTTGCTTGGTTGGTTGGTTGGTTTTTTGTGGTTTGGTTTGTTGTTGCTGTTGTTTAGTTGGTTTGGGGTTGGGTTGGTTTTCTTTTTGGTTTGTTTTTTGTTCGGGACCTAGGTGTCCTATAGGAAATTACAAAATCCAATGTTTCACAAAAAGAAACACCACTGCACCTTTTGACCATTCAGCATAATTTACAAAATACTTTGAGTAAATAAAATATCAATTTGTAAAGTACCCTCAGCTAATTCTGCCCTCGGACTAATAATTAAACACGAACCACCCTGATTCCATGTAGACAACTAGTAATTTAAATAACTTCAGAATTAAGACTTAGTTACACTTTTTGCAGTCAGTGTGAGCTGTTCCATGTAAGAATGTGTTGACATGAATTTTTTTATTTATTTCAAATCAGAAGGTGTTTTAATACATGTTATTAAACCACTTCACAATCAGATTCACATGGATGCACATGGTAAGTAGGTGTGGATATTCGCTTGGTCTTCCCATCAGGATCTCAGCTGCATTCCTTTCCTTGCTCTGTGGTTGATCTCACTCTCCCCTTCAAACATTCAAGCACCACTTGAGCACGAGTAGACAGAGAGACCTACTCTGTTCCTTGTGCACCCAAAACCATGGCAAATCTGGGTACAGTAGATTCATCTGCTCAGCCTGTCAGTGCAGCATAGGACTCACTTGCACTTCTGCAGTTCTCTGCTGTACAAAAACCATGACACATTTGTCTGACATGCCATTTTTCAATGAAAAATTTTCCCTGCCATTGAGCTATATTCTTCATGGCACTGTTACCCAAGCAAAGCAGTTTTCCTCCTTTATCATTAATAACTTTTAGTTTGATGTAGTCTTCACTATTTATTTTAAAATCTCTGAAGCTATCTCTAGACCTTTTGCATCTTGAGCAGTTAATTCTCTCAGAACAGCATAAACTGAACATTCTTGTAAAAAATCCCACAAGCACTATACCGAAATCCTCATCAAATAAAATTTATGTTCTTACAAAGGACATGATATCTGCACCAAAACATGTCAGAGAAGAATGTGACTTTACCAGGTGTCCTGTTTATAGGACATCACTAATAAGGTGGTCTTTGACACTCAAAAAGCTATCTGTTTCTGTTCACTGTCAGGTTTTCAACTTCATCCTGCTCCAGATGTCCTTTCTTTTCAGAAGCATTCCTTTAGAAACTGCAGACACTCCATAAAAGACCTGGGAGAATTTCCGCTTTGGTTTCAAGCTCCTCTTCCACATCACTCAGATTACACTGGTCCTGAAGGATTCTGAAAGGATCCATTTGCCTTTTCACTGATTTCTTAATGAAAGACATAAAAGACTAATGAAATGTAGTGATGGCGAACATACTTACTCTACAGACAGTGGAACAGACAAGCAACACAAAATTCAAGGAAAAGCAGAACACAAGACTTAACAGTATTTGCTATGAAAAGGGGAGAAAAGTCCAACATCCTTCAAGAGACCTTTCCTACCAATAATTTCTTCTGGGTTTGTCTCCTAAGAGAAAGACAATATGCTTATGAAAACCTCTGTTACTTTGCCACACACACACACTCACATGTGTATCTCCCTTTTGCAGTTCTGCTCCAGCTCATCAACTAAAGCAGCCACCCTCGCCCAAGACATCCAAGCCCTGTATATTTATAGAAACTCTGTTATTAATTCAGTCTTTTGGTGGGTGATCTCCTGAAATATGCTCTCTCCTGCATCCTGTGATTATTCATGAGTGCTATAAATAACACAGCTGAGTGGGTTACAACGTCCCTTCTCACTCTCTAAAACAGATCTAATCTACCCAGATAGTCTGGTCTTTGTTCTCAAAGCAGGGACCCTTCACTGCTATAAGAAAACACTTGCAGAGAATATTGCTGAGACTAGAGTACATGGTGAAATAGAATACTTCATGTGTATTTCTATAGCTCTTCTGGGGAACAGGGAGAGAAGAAGCAGAGGTTTGTATAGGAATAGGCAGATGACTTGTCTTTGCAGTCTCACGTAACCCACAGCACAGCATCTTGAATGTTTCTTGACTCCGTTATCTTTAACTAGTGGCCACATGGTTGTACCTGGAATCGTGCCACATTCAACAGCAGCTCCTAAGACATTGTGTCATTTCTTCTCCTTCTATGCTAGGGAATCATGCCTGGCTCTCCACTTTGGTAACAGGAAGAATTCATATCAAACAAACTATTTTAGGCTGTGTTATTTAAAGCCAGCCATACATTAGAGGATATTAACTGATAGGACAAGAACCAAGGTTCAACAGAAAACTCAACAAACAGGCCTGTAAAAACATCACCCACTGCCAACATGACCATTAGTGTAGGACAGTAAGCATGGATCACAGAAACTGTCCAGAATAAAACAACTAAGTTCTTCAGAGCTTACAATGGTAGGCAGGAGCCTCACCTCATATTCTTCTGGAATGTTGCTATACTGCTTCTTCTTAGAACTCTCCTGAGAACTGCAGGAATATCCTTAACTGCTCCTGAGAGCAAGAGGCACAAGATCCATAAGGTTCAACTATAAAAGAAACAGCACACTTTTTCCTTTCTTTTATTTAAATGGTTGAGAGGAGGGAAAAAGAGTAAATCCTTTAAAATTAATAAATTCAGGTAGCAATCCAGATCTCTGCCTGCAAATTAAAAANAATTTCGGAGTATGGAGATATTAAGAAACTGCACTTAAGAGATACACAAACTACTCTTAAGTGACACAGCAGTTTGTGCTTTCAGATTTTTCTAAAGACAAATGCACTGACATGGTCACAGAGCATATTTTTGAAATCACAAACCAGCAGGTAAAACAATACAGATTTTGTTTCCAGATCTCATCTTACATGCATACACAATATAGATGAGATTTCGTAGGAGGAAATTCTCTCTCAACAATATTTCTCCTCATACAGACTCCTTGGAAATCGGTTATATGTGAAGTCAGGCGTCACAAACAGAAGCAGACCCGTATTTCAGTTTTTTTCTGTATTTTATCCCACCCTTCAAATCTCATGATGCAGCATGATGCCACTGGTGCACATGTAGGCTTCAATTAGGTGCCAAAGATGAAGAGTGTGGACTTCAGTAGACAGAAAATGTCTATCAGTTTCAGTGTCTTCAGGATGAAGTTTTGACCAGCTGTGAATCACTTCAGAGCAGGGATGCATGGTCCATTATTTCTGGACCACAAACAAATTAATAGTTGAGAATAAGAATGCTTCTGTTTCTAGAAAGTAAGAGAAGAAACTATGTGAAAATTGTACATGGATTTAAATGTGCAAACTGACAGGGATAATTTCTTAAACAGATATCCAAAGTCTGCAAATAAAAAAAAGAATGTTGTAAATTATTTTAAACCATAGCCACTATCACATGTTTGTCCTTTGTCTTCCAGAACAAAGGCAACTGTGTCTGGAGGCAGCATGAGACAATGACCTATAAGAAAACAAATGGATATAAACCAACATGAGCAGAGAAAGGATAACTAGTCTATCAGTATAGATACAACTATATATGTATACAAGGGTGAGCCACATGGTCAATGTCCTCTATCCAGTGTGACAGCACATGTGAATGTACAGATTCCATCAGAATTAATAGTGGTCAGGAGCTTTAAATGACAACAGAATGCAGTTACTGACTTTGTTGATCTTCTTATCCTGTTTGCCTGGTACAGGTAGTCTGAGCTTTTGCAGCCCAGAAGACTGTGTTGCTGACACAATACCACACAGATCCCAATATGCTAGTAGCAACACCACACTTTCGATATGCGCACAACATTAATGCCATCTTCATGTGTTGGCATCCGTTACTAGACACGTTAGTCTTTGACTACTACCTTGTGCTGGTCCAGGCCCCACAGCCCCTGGGAGTATTGCAACATCAACTCCCTCCATATTTTTGTAATGGCAGCTTATTCATTAGCCATTGGAAATTAATAATGAAATATAATATACACAGAAAATTGGTAATGCAGTAAAAGATTTAATGCAGCAACTGATTTCTCTTATTGAAATAGAACAATGACAGATGCTTGTAAATTTATGTCTGGACTTTAAAAAAACCAAAACAAACAAAAAAAACCCCAAACCAACCAACAAACAAACAAACAAAAAAAAAAAACCAAAACAAACCCTCAAACAACCAAAACAAAACACAAACATCAAGGAGCTCTGAGAATGAGATGTAAACAGCTTATTACATCTTTATCAGGTCATGTAAAATGTTCTCATATATGTAAATTAGGAAACCCTCTTCAGGAGACCTTCCTTTGGAGGAAATGGGAAGATCCATCAGGAAGATTCACAAACTTTCACACAACTTCAGGGAAAGCTGAAAGAGTATTGAAGACATTACAGCAAATATGACAAATTTTAAACTGAATCTCACACTGAGATATGAATTCTGCTTTCCGGACCTGCCTGACAGCTAACCCAAGCTCCTGAAGTTTTCAGTTGCTTGCGGCTGAGGTAAATGTAAGACAGGTCCTCTGTCCTCATTCACCTTCCCATGCTAGTAGGGTAGATGGAAAGAATGCCAAAACTAGGCAGAGATGCTCTACACATTGTGTAGAGCAGAAATTTGTGGATGCTGAGATACTTGTACCTTTTGGCACTTGCTGAGATACCTTTTACACTGATGTGTTACAGGAAGTGTAATAGTCATAAGGCTCTTGGTGCCAGTGAAGGTGTTTACTCCCCTTTTTCACTGCCCTTCCCAGAGCATGCACCCAGTAGAGGCTGGAAGGATGCCACCGGCAATGATTCGTGTCCACATGTTCCACACGATCATTGACAGAGATGCAAATGAAGGAGTTGCCATTCCACAACAACAGAGGGCTGTATTTAACCTAAATAAGGCTTTGATTGTGCCTTTTATTCCCAGGCTTTCCAACGTGTGGGGTGTAAACAACACAATTTCAAAAGCATCCCAGAAAATAATGTGCCTTGGAGACATACATTTCCACTTTCCTCTGAAAGTAGGGGAAATCATTATGTGTAATGATTGTCTTCAGTCAATAGGTATCCACTGCATCGCACATCAGCTGACCCAAAGGGTACATCCGGTTCGGCATCCATTCACTTTCAGCCAGAGATCCAGGAGACAAGGTTCAATAGACACCACTACACATAGGGAGTCATTCCCACTCCAGTAGACACCTGGGAGCGTAGGAGATTTAGTACTAAAATTGACAAGATGTTAACTCTTAGTAACACTGATGCTTTAAATGGTGTTGTCCTTGAGATTCTTAGGAGATTTTTAAAAGAGTGGCAATGAATACATAAGAGAAATAAAAGGAGGGGTGACCTCATTAATGTCATAAACATGTAAAAGGCAAGTGTCAGAAGGACAGAGACAAGCTCTTCTCATGGTGTCCAATGACAGCACAAAGGGCAAAGGGTGCAAGCTGGAGCATAGGAGGTTCCATGTAAACATAAGGAAAATCTTTTTCATCGTGAGGGTGGCAAAATACTGGAGCAGGATGTCCAGAGAGGTTGTGGAGTCTCCTTCTCTGGAGACATTCAAAACCCACCTGGGTGGATTCCTGTGTGGTCTACTCTAGGTGATACTGCTATAGCAGGGCAGCTGGACTAGATGATCTTTCTAGGTCACTACCAGCACCTTACATTCTACAGTTCTATGAAAAGGAGTAGGCAGGACATATGTAGAGTCTAAATATCAGCAAAAGAATTTTTGTTGTAGAGTTTTCAAGTCTAAGAGAAGAAAGGAATATAGGAAATTAAACAGGACAAGAAGCTTTGGTATCTGGAGAATCTGCATTTCTGAGGAAGGTGAGGCACACAAAAAACTGAAGTGTAAGAGAGAACAGAAAGGAGAAGCTGTGAATATAAAGGAGCCTCAAGAAATAATACAAGAACCATTAACATCAATGGGGATCTTTCTGCTGGTTGGAGGAAAAACAAAAACAAAAACAAACCCCAAAACCCAGTATTTAATCCTATTTCTATAAATTGGTAGGTGATAAATGAAAAAAACCCGAGACGGCAAACAGACCCAACCATGGATTACTGAAAAAGATCTCTGCTCACAGAGGCCAGCCAGTAAACTTACTAAGGTCCTCCTAGGGAAAAAAAAAATGAGGAAAACTCTTATGGCAAGTGGTGATTGCTAGTGTCGGTTAGCTGATACAGCAGTGCTAGACAATGACTTCAGGTAAAACAAACAAAAAACCCACAAGAACAAAAAAGTACCACAAAGCAACAAACAAAACCCACCAAAAATTAAGTGTGTAGCATGCAGTAAGGACACGACCTTGACTTATGACAGTGAGAATGTGACAGAAAGGACAGAAAGAGTGGCAGGATGTCACTAAAAATGCACATCACTTAGCAGAGCTAGTTACCTAGGAGTGTCTCACAACAGAGTAGCCATAAGGCTGCTGGTATCTGATTGAACTAGTGAGGGTGCTACCACAAAGCACTGTCTCACACCACACAGACAGACCCAAGAGGAACAGTGAAAATGACATTAAAAGTTTAAAAACAACTGACTACTGCTTTACGTGCAGGTATCATGTGGATACGTGTGAAGGCATAGGGAAGCCTCATTCAGCTTCAGGTCTTCTTCCACCAGCAATTTCACTCCATTCAGTGACATTATCTGGGACAAGTGATTTTTAGTCTGGCCTGCAGGACATATTGTTATCTGGGCACTATTTACACAGACCCCTTTTGTGACACTTCAATCATCATTTTCTATGAAACATACCATCCATTAGCTCCTAAGATGCTCTTAAAGTCTGATATACAGAAGGGACACAGTGCTTCTGGGGAACTTCTTGTTTCAGAGAGTAATAACAGTTCTTAAGAATGTTATGTGGTATGGGAGGAATTCATCTCCTGTTAAAAGGGAAACAGATGTCAAAGGGAGCAGGACATGAGATCATTAAGGGACTGCTGTGAGGGGTCAAGGGTTCTTTTCTGTATAGTGCTTAGTTTATACTTTTCTAAATCATAATGTTAAGTCATTATTACAAAGTCATTACATATGCCTGAGTTTTAACATTTCTGCGCAACACCTTTTAGCCCTGGTAAGAGACAGAATTTCTTAAAGGCTTTGAAAATCAGACACATTATCTCTTTAAAAATGCATTACTTCTTATCCTCTTCTCTTCCATCTCTCTTTTCCTCCATTATAATTATTCTCAGCACATATATAGCTTATGGTAGAGACAGTTAGTATTTCAGTGCCTAGACTGACCTTATACCTAGCCTATGTGTATGTAAGCCTAGGTGCAGATTTTAGCCTAGTGTGCTACTAATACTAATAGCGGTCTCTGAAGTGCATTTTCCCTATGGTCATGTTCCATGGGACATGCAGAATGGTAAGCTGACTTATGAGGAAATGTGTCATTACTAGCAGGTTCTGATCTTCCCAAGCAGTTCTTAGACAGGGTATAGGCAACCTTACCCCAGGCTGCCTCTATCTTAAAGTAAGCCACGCTGCTGTGCAGACATGGAGAACCTTTAACAACCCCTCTTTCCAATCCACTGTTAGTTGGGCAGCTTAGCTTTACCCAAGATGTCTATTTACTTGAGTTGTTAAGGGAATTGGTGTCTGATTTCTACAGCTGTGTTCCAGATGTCCTGCTACGAGTTTCCTTCTCAGCTTCTAACATACATTGTCAGCAGTGAACTGTCCAAGCCAGTGGCAGCTGAGATGTAACTGGACATATAGTTCCTGCACATTGCTGGTGAACCTCAAAGCACAACTTGGATTATATTTTTCAGAAGAAGCTTTGAGAGAATTTTGAGATAATTAGAGAGAACTGAATTGGTAGGAAAATCACATCCTAACTAAAACTGACATGGGACACAACCACGTTGTTTTTGAGTACAGCACACCACAGAGTTCTGACTCAGGACCCTTATGGGCTCAGCAGAAGTAACTCAATACTGGGGACCTGGAGGTACTAGTCATCGCAGGGGCTCATCTCCAGCCTGATCTCCTGCTGTACCTTGGCCATGCCCAGGGTGACTGTGGCCCAGACCAACCCCAGTTCTGTCCACTGCTCAGACATGTGGCTCAGGGCCCAGTTGCATGGCGTGTGTGTGTGTGTGTGTGTGTGTGTGCGTGCAAAAGGCAGCCCCTATCCAGGCTCCCAGACATTAAAGAACTAAACATCACAATTTGACCAGACCTGCTTGAATGGTTCTTGCAAAGGAGGCAGCAGGGTTGATGTTAACATATATTGCTTTACAGTCCAGAGTAGAACATGGTCATTGACGGTGTAGAGTAACAGATCAAGCTGTAGATTGTCTTTATGGGAGAAGCAACCACTCCCAGAAAAATAGTTGATAAGACAACTGTGGGCAGTAACAGAGGGTGCCCCCAGTATTATGACTGTTAAATAGTGCACATTAGGTGTCACAGCAAAACAAAGATCATCCTTCCAGCATTGCAAAAATACTATTATTGTACCAGTACAAACTTCAGATAACTTCACCTTCTGGCTTTGTGCTTCTTCGCTGTCCCCAAAGAGGTCCAGTTACAGCAAGATATCCCAAGAAGACAACCATTGCCAAATTAGATTTTTGCTGGGTTTTTTGTTTGCACACTCAAGACTTCTAAACAGTTGCATCCTTCCCTGATGGAAAGCAGGAAATTTTCTTGACCTCTACTCCAAATGCACTGAATTACAGAGGAATCCCATTGTCTCTGAAATTAAAATTACCCCATTTACCCTGAAGGCTCCAAGTATCAGATTTTTGGCAGACACTTTCTTAGCATTTTGAAAGTTTTCAGTATGAAATCTGGAGATCCAGGTTTGTTGTTTGGGCTTGGTTCTTGAATAGTTCTCAGATGGAAATAGTTTATTTTCCATTGACTAAAATTCTTGAAAAAATATTAAGCAAGTCCCATCTCCTGCTGCTTCAAAAAAGAACTTTATTGATGTTCTAAATATTGAATTTAGAAGTTTGAATATGTTAATTATGTATTCTGTGGATGTGCCATTTTCATTTGCAAATGTGACTGCTACTTGAACCAAGACCTTTGCCTGAAAATTAAACTATTAATTTATGTATGTCCATCTTCATTGTATAACATCTGCTTAGCTTCTGCTTGCTTATATTCCCTATGAATTAAAATCTGGTTCCTTACTGTATAACCCATTCAAAATATCTCAAATTTACTTTTATTTTAAGCATACAACAGCCCTTCAGTAGTTTAGAAAGAGTTCAGTCAGTTCATTTACAATTTTAGTTATTTTTCTCTTCAAAGAATGTTATTCCTATTTCTTGCCACCTTTGCTTAGAGTTTAATTTTTTTCAGCTGTTTCCTATTTCCATAGGAAAAAGATGTCCTTCTGTAACCATATACACTTGCTCAAAGACACACAAAATGGGGTAGGCTGCTCCAAAGAGAACCTTTACATTTCTATCACATAATGCTGTGTTAGGGAAGTGCAGACTTTCTCTTGCGATGATATGCTTGCTGCTATACCTACAGACTTGGCAATGGGCACCATGCTTAAGCTGTGTTGTGCCCACTTTTTGGCAGGGGCGGAAATGTCTGTGGCTGGGATGGGTCCCATGGAGACAGCCTGGAAAGCAGGAGTTCTGTAGGAGGTGCGAGTGAGGAGTGATGCTTCAGTCCTGATGTTCATGCAAGTTGCCTAGATCACCACAAGAGTCTCTTCCTGCTGCCCTGAGGCTTAGTGGACAGGAAGGGACCACAGGTGCAGATGAAGAATAGTAATAATGTGCAGAAAAGAAAGGAGGCATAAGCCTTCAGACAGTGATGTGGGCATATGGTCTTCATGTCTGGAGTACTGAGTCACAGGACGCAGATGGGGAAACCCAAGGAGCCATTTCACTGAACTCAATTCCCCTTCTTTCTCTGCATTTCAATTTTGCATCATGTCTGGCTAGAGTGCTATGATAGCAACATGTGCAATCTGCACAGTGGTGTGTGTTGAACCAAGTCCTTCTTAAGAACCCCTTTAATAAATACCTGGCCATGCTCTAAGCATCCTGTTATTCTTTAAAGGAAGGTAGCACTTGCAGAAGCAGACAGAGCTAAGCATGTGGTCACAGTAGTTAATTAACAACATCCAGCTGAAATGTTCTACTGGCATATATTGTATTTATGCATGATATGTACAAAGCTACTACAGTTATAGAAAAGCAGATGAAGAAAAGAGGATGTCCAAACCTACAGCCTTCATAGGAGCTTACATTCACCTTGTACGAAGTCACATTCTGTCCATTTTCATGATTCCAAAGGTATGTAGAAAGTAGATACGAATGTAAGAGGTACATGCATTTGGCTACTGTGTTTATTTGCAATTTCTAAGACAAACTCCATAGTGGTGTACTAAAGCAATGTCAGTATTTTTAAGTACTTTGAAACAGAATATGATACATCAACAACAGTGATTTAAAATATATTAATCTGAATACATCATGAGATGCTGTGATTCAAACAGCATTGATAAAATGTTAGAAATGTTGAGGAAACAGGGTTTACAAGATCTTGTCCTCAGTCATTTCCGTGCTAGATTTATAAAGCTAATGTGTCAGTTTTCCTGCTGCTAGGAACAGAAGAATATATATCTTTAAAACAAGTGAGTCAAATGAATTCAGCAGACGCATAGCCATGACATATAAGTGCATGAAGATGCAAAAAGTCATAATTTTTGAAGTTTCCAAAATCTTCTCAGCTTACACTTAATAGTGACTGACAGATGTCTTCTTGGATGTGTTAACCAAAGGTACTATGATGCACATTATCATAGAATCATAGAATAGTAAGGTTAGAAGGGACCTCAAGGATCATCTAGTTCCAACTCCCTGCCATAGGCAGGGACACCTCCCACTAGTACAGGTTACTCAAGGCCTCGTCCAACCTGGCCTTGAACACCTCCAGGGAGGGAGCAG